>KZ108079.1:5862-164286 GCA_002116305.1 Penicillium italicum | reverse complement strand
CAGAGTTCAGTTTGAATACACATACAGTACTAGTGTCAATGCTTCGCAGTAGTATTTGTATTGTATAATACTCCTTTCACTCTGATCAATTAAATGAAGTCCCATCCATAGGAGGGTCTTCACACAGGTAAGACAAATGACACCCCTTTTACTAAGGATTAATGGCGCGGAGAAAGAATAAGATTAGACTTCGCTCGTGCAATTGTCCTTTTAGGAGGATCAGGTCATATTAAGTTAGGCCGAGATAGCACGGTCATCATCACGTGATCACGCCTGACTCGTTTGGGGTTCCTGTCCTTGTTGTCTATTGTTTTATATGACATTGAACTCTATATATTGGTTCAGACACCTTCATGGCCAAGTTCAGCTGGGATTATTGCTTCATTCGATAACAAAAAGTGAGAGTAGACTAAAATAGGGGGAAAATAGAGAAAGGCCCAAATTGCCAGACATTATGTACTAAGTAGGTGGATAAAGTAGGTGGATAATGCTACAACGTAGTACACAACATAATAAGACACCAACAGTACGTGGCTCATACCGGCGCACTAATATGGGGAAACCCCCCCCCCCCCTGGGGGTTAGCCTCGGAGAATTGGCTGCAGCTAGTAAGGTCACATACCCGTAGGTAGCACCATCTCGGATTAAATTGATATGTTAATCTAGTATCTAGACTAGAAGAATATATCGAGAAATAGAAATAAAAAAGGAGACGAAAACTGAAAAACGAAAAACCGAAATAATAACATGAATTAAATCATAAAAAAAAAAAAGTCAAAGAAGCGGGGATATACAGCAAAGTACAAGTACAACCCATGATAGCTACATACGGAGTAGCTACCACTGAAATCTTCTAGCACTAATTCTATTAATTCTCACTAAATTAGATTTTTGACCTAGTTCTCCCATTTATTGGGTTCCCCTCTTTTTGCGTAGAAGCCCGACGCATGTATTGTGTCCCAATCAAGACAGGGATCAAGGCCATCCCACCACTTATTCCCTGTACACCCAAAGGCAAACGGTGTAGAGGAAAAGTGGAAACAACAGCAAGGCATACATGCATGCCATCATCATACCACTTTCTCTGGAACTGGAGAGAAAGGCGTGTGTGACCAGGAAAAAAAACCGGTCCTTGGATAGGCTGGAGATGCTGGATTTGCTGTGTATTCCAGTCACTTGGATTTGACCCAATCCCCATAACCCCAGGCAAATCCCGAGTCCATCACTTTTTGCCTGGCACGGACTGTAGAGTAGATGGGTTGATCTTCGTGCGGATTTCGCGTGGTAAGGAAATGAAGTATATCCCGGTGGGATCTAATTCTGGTTCCGGCTCTAAATCTCTGGTCGGCTCGAAGCTGGAACGGTGCCATCAGATACTAGTACCGATACCAGTACCAGCACCAGTACCAGTATCATGCAAGTAGAATGAGATGGAGGATAGTCAAGAGCCCCGTGATGTAGGAGATTGGGCACCTTCGAACCCACACACTCCCTGTACCGCAAAAGCTCCAGAGACGTCATGCGGGACCCCACCGGAAAGGAAAAATCGAAGTCCCTCTCGGCCGGGGCAAACTTTGTATACCGATCAATAGGGCAACTCAAGCGTAGCTAGTTGGCCACGCCATCCCGATTCGTGGTTCCTTGGTAATTGTTCCAGAAACGGGCCACGGCACTCTGGGCGACGGGCGAGCCACGGTAGCGCGTGGTGAGGAAGTAATTAAACAGGGCGAACTCGTCTGGTGTGAGCACATAGCTATCCGGTTGGGCTTGAATGCGATTCCAGAGTTCAGTAATGGCAGTCTCCAGGACGGTGGCGGATTGGGCATTCACGGGGCCATCTTCACATTCCCGCGCGTGTTCTAGGGCCTGTCGAATCTCCGGCCAGCTTCTAGATAGAGGAGAGTTGGGCATATCGTTGGAGAGGGAGGATGTTTAGGTGTTTCAGCTGGGACGTGGCTGGGGTTGAGAGTTGTAAGGAAGTTTTCAAGATTGATAGGTTTCTGGTGGTGGGGGGAGGGGAGGGGAGGGAAAACTTGGAGAGAAAAGGGCAGATGTGTGTCGCGAGGGCTCAACACAAGCGAAAAGGGTTTCATGCAGGGCCAAGTAGAATGGGGAAGATGAGACAAGGCATAAGACCCAACAAGAAAAACCCAACCCATTTCTTTTTCTTTTTTTTTTTTTTTCCCATAAATTAAATGGGAACAAGATGTGGAGCAACGGGAGAGGGGGGAAAAACCGGGCCAGTAGTCCCGAAATGCTCTGTTCATAAGTGTGACATGCAATCGAAAGGCAAATGCAGAAGAGGATTTAGTCGAAGTATCGTGTGGGACGAGGTTCAGGAACAGATCGGACTTCATCCCGACATTGGGGGTCCAATGAAAAAAGATAGTCCAAAGTACGGAGTACTCCGATATATCCCCCAAGAGAAGTTGTGATGGGACCATCGAGTCAAGAAAGACACATAATCCATAAGGCCACCCGAGTGTACGGAGTACGGAGTAGTAGTTTGCATGGGGTTCGGGATTGCGCTTGGCGTAACGGTTTTCTCGGGCAATGTTCATGACATGCTCGAACTAAGCCGTCTCGGACGAGGAGACAGTGGAGATAGTGGAGATTGGTGGAGACGGTAAAAACCGTTGTGAATCCGATAATTCGTTGATGAGGTATAGGGTTCAAGGGTAAGGATCCCTTATAGCCGTCGATTGCGACCAATTGAGGTGGAAAAGGGGGGGGGGATCTGAATGGCCCCAGAGCAAATGTCCTCAGTTTTGAAGTGGAACCGATTCTTTTTGAGGCTCGGACTATTCCAAGTGTTCCCATTGCTTCGATATAAAACCAGTTAGCATCTCCCTTTAATTATTTATTTTTATCCCGGATTTATCCCGGTGAAATCGTCTGAAATCGTCTGAAATCGTCTCGGCCGGTGATCTGGTCATTGAATGCTTCGACATAACCTCTGAGACATCACCCAATCCCTCATTCTAATCTTTTTGCCTTCGGAAAATCCACAAGTTCCAATATCAAAGTTGTATCCTTGATGCAGTTCAGTCACATAATCACAGTCTGTATTCCGCGGTCACATTCGGTTCACTTTGCTATAATTTCTTTTTTTCTTTTTTTTCTCTTTTTTTTTCTTTTTTCTTTTCTTTTCTTTTTTTTTTAGCCTGGCTCTCCTTTTTCGATTCAGGCAACGTATGTTGTATGTCGACATGAAATGACACATCGGATGCATTCTGTCATTCGGCCCTGTCAATTATGATCTTTCCCCGAAGAGATCGAGCTTCATGAAATTAGGGGGATCCCCTCAGGTATGGAGATTGGAAATGGAATTGACCCAAAGTCCATTCCCGATAGAATGCAGTTGAAGATTAATAGAATCCTTTGCCATCGGCTTCGATGTATAGAGAAAGTCGGAGAGAAAAGTGCAGGGAGAAAAAAAAAAAGAGGAAAAAGGAAAAAGCGGGATGTGCCTGGAATGCGGTCCCACTCGCCAACTCTAAATGTCCGGTCCTTTCATCTTCTTGTAAACTACTTGTCCTGTCCTTCTTGTACTTTCATGAGGTCATGAAGTTCGAAAAGGTGTACAACTATGTCAGACTTGGTCGTTTCAGGGGTTAACCTTGGACCCTGTTCACTACAAGATCTGCAACCTGTGATGACAAGAGACAAGCTTGGGATTATTACGTGACAAAAACCGCTCTATGAAAATGCTACAATCGTGCGACGGTGTCAAATGCAGGTTGGAATTCGCTGCACAGGTTCCAACCTGCATGATGGAAGATGTCTCTCAAATTGTGGAAACCCATCGAGCTAAAACAGCCTGCACTATCCAGTACTCAGTGGAGATGTGGCACAGCTCCGGTTAGCTGTCATTTTGAAAAACGAGAGGGTCAGAGCATCATCCCAATCACCAACCCACTCGGGGCGGTGAAAGATCTTGTGGGCTGTGCGAATCCCGAGGAAATCGATCGAATCTTCCAGAGAGAACTCACCTGACTATTGGGTTGACAATTTGAGTCTCTTCCCGAATCACCGTCTTAGAGAGAATGATACTGATTATGATATGCAATGGAAGATTACTGATAAATCTTGCAATTGTTTTTTGAAAGGTGTAATTTACTATAGAAGTCAAGACAGTAGTTCTACATTCAATAGCTCAAGTCCATCTTTATCAAGGTACCAATCACAGACCTAAATGCAGGTTTCATACATCAAGGCCAGATAAATATGGGGAATCCCGATATTTTAGACTATGCTACCACCGAGGCTCTTTCAAACGGGTCATAGGATTTGAGCAAGTTCATCCTCATATCTGAAAAACAAGAGTTCTACATCGTGGGGTGCTCAGTCTCTCTGGCTTTTTATACAAACAATAACTACACCTGCCGTCCCCGGATGCAGGTGGTTCTATATCATATTGGCATCAAAATCCAAGCTCGATCGATTGGACCAAAAACTAGCAATCAAAATTTCGCAAATTTATTTTTCGACATCTCCAGGACAAACGAGCCTCTGAGATCTATCTTGCTGACAAAGCCATAGATAGTCCCGAGATAAAGACTCCCCACCAAGCGCCATTTCAACTTTTGACCTGCGCCGATCACGAATTGTTCAAGCCCGATTTGCCCGAACAAGGTCAAAAGAAAAGAAGAAGGATTGGTGATTGTGACCATGGTTTTCTACTTTACATCGACGGTCGTCGAACCCTCCGCCTTTATTTATGTTGGCAAGGATAAATTCGAGAGTATGCCAACTTGGTCAATCTAGAGAATAAACTATCTAACAAGGGTGTCAGACGAGGATCTCATAAAATATGGATTGGACAATGATGTCTGGTATGTCTCCCGGGATATATTTACAGAACTTGGAGACTGACGTTCTTGCGCCACAGGGTCAGTCTCTCTCCCCCCTTGCGAAAACGCCAATTGCCCTAATACCTCTGATACACTCGTAGTTCCACGTCGACAATTTGTCAAGTGCACACGTCTACGTCCGCCTGAGAGAAGGTGAAACGTGGGATAACATCGCCCAGCCACTTCTAGAGGATTGCGCCCAGCTTACAAAAGCGAACTCCATTGAAGGTCAGTCCTCGATAATGAATCCAAGCATTTGGCACCGGGGTGAAGATTGACCTCTGGAAAGGAAACAAGAAAGATAATATTACCATTATCTACACACCATGGTCAAACCTGAAGAAAGACGGGTCAATGGCGGCCGGTCAAGTCACATTCCATAATCACAAGCTGGTCCGCAAGGTCTATGTTAAGCAGCGTGAGAACCCAATCGTCAACCGTTTGAACAAGACCCGAGTCGAGAAATTCCCCGATCTCCGAGCCGAAAAGGAAGAGGACACAAAGAAGAAGCAGCGCGGTGACCGCAAGGCCCGAGATGAACAGCGTGCGAAGGAGAAGAAGAAGCAGCAAGAGTATGAACAGCTCAAGTGGCAGAAAGATCATGCCTATGACGATATGTTCACGGACGAGAACCTGGAGGCCAGCAACAACCAAGACCGTGATGAGGATTTCCTCGACGACTTCATGTGATGGACATTGCCGTCTTTTCCAATGGAAGATAACCCTTTCCTGTGTGTTACCCTGAACCGCCAGCGAAGTAAAAACTATACCCTCTACATACTACAGACCACATATCATATACCATGGGGGGGGCAATCGATATGAGTACGACGAAGCAACCTTGCTCTTCTCCCTCTGGAACCCTGTTTTGATCTACTTGGATCACATACAAGGGGATATAGCGAGATAGGCCAAAGGCTTCACTAATTCCCGTCATCCTACAAAGATGTCAGAAGAAACCCAGGATTCTTTTCCAATGGACATCCACCATAGGCGATTCCCCTTGCCATACTGTGGGAACGATAGGTTCGCAGTGTACCCTATGCGGACATAAGTACAGAACAATAAAAAGATCCAAACAAGGCAAGGTAGATCCAGATTAGAATAAACTGACCAAATTAGAAATAAAAATAAACTTGAAAAGACAAACCTGGAGGTGAATGGTGGTTGATAGATTAATCATCCAGACATGGCGGAAAGGGCGCTAGCCCCGGGGCCGTGTTGACAGCTTACCCTGTGACATTGGGAATTCACCATCTTCCACCACAGTCTTTCCAAACACCACACAGCATGAGTGAAGGAATTCCACCGTCGGCTACCCCAAGTAAGGACACTCCCTTGGTGAATTGGAACCCACTGACCCCGCAAAGGCGCAAAGTCTAAGAAGAACAAGAAGAAGGCCGCAAAAGCCAAAGCCGACTCCAAGGCCGACGAGCATCCAGAGGATGCGCCAGCCGATCACAATGACACTGATGTATGTGGCGAACTTCCCCCTGATTGTCATTGCACCTTTGCTGAGATCTCACAAGAACGAGCCCCATGATGCCAACGAGGCCCCCAGACAAGTGCTAGAATCCAACGGCGCCAAGACCGACACGGTAGATCGCAGTCTCCCAGATCGATCTCTCAATAACCGGGAGCCCGTGGCTACTGGCAATGCCCCCTCAGGGACTGATATCCAGTTCGACCCCGCTTCCGATGGCACCGAGCCAAAGGACCGATTTGATGCACTTGTTCGAGATCGCGACTCGTTACGCGCCGAAGTAGCCGACATGCGAAAATCATTGGAAGAGATCCAGTCCAAGCACACCGCAGACATGGAGGCACTGCAGGAGAAATTGGAGGATGCGGAGAGCAAAAAGGAGCAGGCGGAAACGCAATTCCAGAAGCTCCTGGAACGAGTTAACACCATCAAATCGCAACTAGGGGAGCGGCTCAAGGAGGATGCTGTGCGTGGATCTGAATCTGTCACTCGGGCGATTTGGCTAATCTTGCCCCTATAGGAGGAACTGTCTCTAGCGCGATCACAAATCGAAGAGCTCGAAGACGAGAACAACAACTTGAAGGATGAGCTCGATTCAAAGTCCACCCAGCTATTAGAACTATCGGGCGACTCGGCAGAGAGAGAGAAGGAGCTGTCCACTCTTCGGGACCGGGCAAACTTATCCCAACAGAACTGGTTGAAGGAGAAGGAAGAATTGCTCGAGCAAGAGTCCTACCTCCAGTCGGAGTTTGAACAAGCGAAGGAGGCCATGCATAATTGGGAAATTCTTGCCATGGAGGAGCGATCTATCCGGGAAAACCTGAACGAGAAGGTCGGGGATCTGGAGGAGCAGCTCAGCAGCCTAAGGGATGGTTATGAACGAGCCACCCATGAACGTGACATCCAACAGTCAACAGTTGACGGCCTCCAACGGGCCTTGCAGGAAATTCAACTGGCGCGAAAGCAAGAGCTGCGTGAGCTTGTTGAGAGCTCTGATTCTCAACTCGAGGACCTCCGACGCTCTCTGCGGGAAGCACAGAAGCAGGCCACTGACGCCGATAAGGGTCTCCAGACTGCCCAGGAAGAGATTGAGCGAGTCCGGCCATTTGAGAAAGAGGTCAAAGAGAAGAACCTGCTCATTGGCAAGCTACGGCATGAGGCAGTCACATTGAATGACCATCTGACGAAAGCCCTACGATTCCTCAAGAAAGGAAAACCGGAGGATAATGTTGATAGGTACGTTCTTATTACATCAAACTACCTCTACTGCATGCTGACTTCATATAGACACATTGTCACCAACCATTTCCTGCACTTCCTTGCTTTGGACCGATCTGATCCGAAGAAATTCCAAATATTGCAACTGATTGCTGCCCTGCTAGGCTGGAACGATGGTTAGTACTACAAGCTGCAAACAAAAAATGCCTCGAGCCCATCTGATTATCGAAAATAGAGCAACGTGAACAGGCAGGTCTTGCTCGCCCAGGAACCTCGAGTATGCCCGGGAAGCTCCGAGTCCCTGGCACTCCTCTCCGCACTCCGAGCACACCAAACCTGGTGACAGAGTTCATGGACATCGGTGCCTCCAGTAAAGATTCGTTAGCCGAACTATGGTCTAATTTCCTGGAGCAAGAAGCGGAGGTGGGCAATATGAATCCATCGCGACGAGGAAGCCACCAGGGGCCTCCCAAATGATAGAACACACGGAGATGTATGTATAAAGCAGGAAAGCCATAGAACTTGGATATTGATAATTTGATAGTTTATCTTGTACGATGCCATGGATGTATAGTTAGTTAGATGCTATTTAACTATGTTGTAGTTACTTTGAGCGTAGAAGTGCCAAGAAATACAATGATTCCGCCTGCCTAATAAATAAATAGGCTAAGCTGAATTTGGACGGAACAAAGCCGTCTTCAGCTAAACAATCGCTTTCATTTTGATTTGAATTATATGCCTCTCTCGTCTTTCCGTGCCTTCTCAGCGTTCTACAGACCATTCGTCCGTGCCACTCATTCTGCATCTACAATGGCCTCCACTGGTATGTAAAGAGGTTTCAAGGCAGAACACAACCCCACCGTACGACGCAGACATACTAACAAGGCCACTTTGATAAAGCCTACCGCCCTATTGTGATTTCGGGCCCCTCGGGGACTGGAAAGTCGACTCTGCTCAAGCGATTGTTCGCCGAGTATCCTGATACCTTTGGATTTTCTATCTCAGGTCGGTGCCAACAGCGACAAGGGGAGGGAATGAATTCGCGAACGGCGTTGCTCACACGTTCACGGAATAGAAACCACACGATCCCCGAGACCTGGCGAGCAAGATGGCCGTGAATATAACTTTGTCACAAAAGACGCATTCCTTGACCTAGTGGCCAAGAACGGGTTTATTGAACACGGTGGGTTACACTGCTAGCTATGAGAAGAAGAACATCGGACATCAATTAACCGGCCGAGCAGCTCAATTCGGCGGGAACTACTATGGAACGTCAGTCCAGGCCGTCAAGAACATCGCCGAGAAGAAGCGTATCTGCATACTGGATATTGAGATGGAAGGAGTCAAACAAGTGAAGCGGACGGATCTCAATGCGGTAAAGTATCCTAAGCAATCTGAGCATGGGATCTTACTAACGATCTATATAGCGTTTCTTGTTCCTCGCGCCGCCTTCTCTCGAGGTGCTGGAGCAGCGCCTCCGTGGCCGTGGTACTGAAACCGAGGAATCTCTACAGAAACGACTCACCCAAGCTCATAACGAGCTTGAGTATGCCAAGCAACCTGCGGCTCACGATAAGATTGTTGTTAATGATGATCTGGAGAAGGCATATGCTGAGCTGCGGGATTGGGTTGTTGACGGTGGTAAGTTCGGTGCTACGCAATAGTACACACTACATCATATGTGAGGAAATGTAATTTAGTCGATGTCATGTCCAGCAAGGCGACAGCCCCGTTCGGCATCTTTCAATCCAAGAATAGAAGTTTCTCTCGTCAAGTTAATTAAGAAAACTAAGTACATGGAAAGCACCAGAGATGACACGAGCATTGGAGTGCCAATTCTCTTTTTCCCCAGCAATACAAGCTCAATGGTTCTCCCAAGAAGACACAAGATGGGATGTAGGATACAAACGAAAACAAACGCAAAAGAAAGGAATAATGGGATATCTGCAAGGGCCTGCTGGCGTCAAAAAGAGGACAGTAAGTTTTCGGAGAGAGCCGTCGCACAACGGTCACAGCGCTCACATCAGACATGAAAAGGTCACAGAGTTTAGTATCCGTTCATGGCTGCGCGCTGCGAGTTGCGGCTCAGCTCCCGGTCTGCGGAGGGGCTGATGGGTCGGCCGCCACCGGTGTGGCCACCGGCAGTGCTGCTTTCCTTCAGGGCAAGCAGCTGCTTAGCACGGAAGGTCTCGTAGTGGATCTGGCTGGTAGTCTCGACCAGATCCTGAAGGTGGGTGCGAGTCAGGAAGTTGCGCAGGTAGACGAATTCACAGTGGTTTTCGTCCTCGACGTTGATGACACCCCAGCGGTTCTGGCGGCCGCGAACCTGCTTGCCGTTGACAACAATGGTCTTCTCACTGCCGACAATCGAGAAAGGAATGATGTCCTGTGACTGGAGGTTAATATCAAGTTATAACAGCTCTGCCGAGGTTGAGCATACCTTGATCTGAGCATTGATAGCACGTTCCTCGTCATCGAGCTCGTCATTATCGTAAGGGTACATCTTCAGGTTGTGGAAGGAGAACTCCTCCTTGATGCGCTCCTTGAACGCCTGACGCTCCTCGAGGGTGAGAGAGTCGGACTTGGCAATAACGGGAACAACGTTGACGACATCGGACAGCTTCTTCAGAACAACGATATCGATGGGCTTAAGACTATGCGGGGTCAATTGGTTAGTCCAAAGGAGCTCCAAGGAAGCTGAGGAATAGGCGGGGGAGACTCACGCATGGCCGGAGGGCTGGATAAAGAACAAGCAGCAGTGAACACGAGTATCTTGGATGTAACGCTCACGCTGAGCGGTGAGTTCCTTGCGGAGGTATGCCGAGTGCTGATCCTTGATGTACTTGACAATGGGGTCCCAGCTGATTATGATTAGCTTAGACCTAATAGCTCCAGTGTGATGGGAACCAAATTACCATCGGTCGTTATTGACCTGGTCACCGTAACCAGGTGTGTCGACAATGTTCAAGCGGAGACGGACGCCGTTCTCCTCAATAACTAGTCGATCGTCAGCTATTCCGTATCGAAAACAATTTCCCAATAATACACGTACTGTGCGACTCTGTCTTGATCTCGGTGGTGGAGCGAACGGGCTCGGAGGGGGTCAGGCGGCCCTTGGAGTCAATCAGGTGGGATGCGAAGATAGTGTTGACCAAAGTCGATTTTCCAAGACCAGTTTGGCCTATCGCATGAGAGATTAGCTGAGGTTTTTTTTCCAAAAAAAACGGAGGCATTGCCCAACACATACCGACACACATGACATTAAACTGGAAACCACGCTTCAACAGCTTGCGCTCGATTTGCGAGGTAATGCTGTCAAAACCGACATGGCTATGGGGGAAAACAGTGGGCTGTTGAGCCGAAGCTGCGGTTGTAGCGGTGGCCATTATGAAGAGAGGAATTAAAGGAAACCGAAATAAGAAGCCCTTCCCAAGAAAAAAAGACCCGAAGAGAGAGAGAAGTATGTAGATTGAAGCAAGAGCACCCCTTATTGTCGTCTTTCCGAACTCAGGGGTGGCCTATTCCTAATTGGGACTAGCGTCTCTCCACGAGAAAACTACCAACTTTCAACTTTTGCTTCATTGCGAACTGTGAGAGCTCATCACATACCCCGAGACTTAACCCCTCCCGTTCTTTTTGTGCTTGAAAAAACTGATTTCCACAATGGCATTGCGCCTCCTTCCTTTCGCTCCGGCAACCATGTCGCGCTCACTTCTTTCCGAGTTCCAATTCCCCCGACTCACTCGCTTCCTCCCGATCACACCCATCGCGACTAGCGGATTCCTACAACCGGTTTCGATCTCTCTCAATATCCCATCTCTCCTCTCAGATCTTTGGGATTCTGTCCTGCGTGCCGTTCCTAAGAAGAAGACATCCCACATGAAGAAGCGTCATCGACAAATGGCCGGCAAGGCTCTCAAAGATGTGAAGAGTCTTAATAAATGCCCGGGTTGTGGCCAGATCAAGCGTGCCCATCTTCTATGCCCAACCTGTGTCAAAGGTAGGATTGGAACCCGATCTGGAGAAACCTTGGTTATTGCAGAAAAGCTGACTATTCAACAGACATCAAGGAATCGTGGAGGACCCTGGATATGGCATGAGAGAGCACTGTAAGAAATAAGGGCTTTGAGGGAATCAGGATCCCGATTCTCGAGATCCTAATCTCAAGCTCAAACAAAGAGATTGTATTTCTAGAATTGGTTATGGATACATGCTGCATGGCAACTGGCGTCTGGTTTTTTTGCGGGGAAAATGTTTCCATATGATTGTTTTATATACAATTCGATCTAGTAGGTCGAATTAGAACGCTTGTGATCTTTTCAATTTACCTTTTTCCGTTTAAATCCAAAATCCAAAATCCAAACCCTACAATTGTAGATATTACAGTTCCGCCGGTCCCGAACTAACCGGACATGTTCATGCAATTGCGACTTGAGCGCTCTGTGTATGTGAACATGTGAACATGTCCACCTCTACTTGCTTCAGTACTATCTAGCCACATACATGTGTAGTCAAGACAGGAGCCCTAAAGGTACTATGATAGTTTATAATGCCATGTATAGAGTGACACGATTTCAACCTTGATTGGCTTTAGCAACTTGATTGTCTTACTTACTATTCAATGAAGTAAATACAAGGCCATTCAAGTAGATATAACAACACATGTACATTTGTTTGTTCGGGTGGTGACCGCCATCTCAAAGTGGTGATGTTTACAGAAAAATAAAGGCGGAACGGGCCTTCGGGCCCCAACGTCATCGCTCCTCCGCAATCAAAGTCTCAACACAGCTGTGAGAGAGCACGGCATCATCAACATGGTAAGATCATACTCAAAAATGTGGAAACTCATTGCTAAATAACTTTTTTAGTCGAAACAATACCTCTCGAGGGGTTCTGCGGACAATGGTAGGCTTCTGGACGCTCACATATCCTGGGGAACAATCGTAAATTTGACTAATGTTGTTTTGCAGCGCACCTTGTTGACATCTTCTCACTGGCTATAACAGACAAGCAAATTCTGTCGACTTCGGGTGCCTCGTCTATCAAAGTGCATTCCACCACGGACGCTGATTTCCCTCTGGTGCAGTCCATTGATGGTGCCCACACCATTGGCTGCCACCACATCGTGACCAATGGGAATGGCTCCCGTGCAATCACAGCTGGGTTTGATGGCGAAATCAAGGCCTGGTCTTGTCAGGATGGCCATTGGGCTGCAGACACAAAATTGACTGGTAAGCACTGCCCCTCTTTAATAGCCCACAACGTGCAATGTGGCTGATAACGGGACAGCCGACCTCACAGGTGCCGATGCCTGGGCCATAGCTCTTTCTGAAGATGGTCAGTATCTTGCTGGTGTTACACAGGAGGGGCGTATTAATGTATGGGATTTGGCTGCCGATGGCACTCGGATTCGAGACCATGAGACCAAAGGCAGCTTTGGTACTTGCATCGACTTGGTGAGATCTCAAATCCTGCAGCTAGATAGTGGCCCCTGCTAACTTGAGCGGTTAGTCTCCCGATGGTCGATTGATCGCTTCAGGACATGAAGACGGAGCGGTCTACATGTTCACCACTGAAACAGGTCGTATGCCGTTCTCTCTGTCAGGTAAGCAAAGTTGACTGAGCCAAGCAGAAATACAAATTTTAATTCGGCCTAGGCTTGGTCAATCCCGTACGAGCTGTGGCTTTCTCGCCCAAAAGCAAGATTCTAGCAGCTGCCGGCGACTCCAAGGTCATTGTGCTGTACGATACTTCCTCTGGCGAACAAATCGCCAATCTTTCAGGGCACTCTGCCTGGATCTTGTCCCTTTCCTGGAGCAACACTGGCGAGTACCTTCTAAGCAGGTCAGTCAATATCCCCTGTATTCATATGATGGCAAGCTGACATTTCCAAGTTCGTTCGACGGCAAGGTCAAGGTTTGGTCCATGGAGACCAAGACCTGTGTCGCTACACACTCAGAAACAGACAAAGCTCTTTGGAACGCAAAGTGGCTCCCCAAGATTGGCAAGACAGAAGGGTTTGCCACCGCTGGCGCAAACCGTAGCATTGCATTCTACCGCGAGGCTACTGGGTAAAAAGAGGTAGCTGAACATGGGGTATTGCAGAAATGTCCTTGCAACTGTGTTATGACGATTTCAAATGGAACCTGGGAAACCTTACTGAACTAAGCATAAAAATCATGAAATTCGTTTTGAAACAATCACAAAAACCCAACTCCCCTTGTAATTGTTCTTAGTTCATCGCCTCAACAAACAACTTGCGCATCCGCTTCAAGAAGGCCCCAAAATCTCGGTCATCATTGACGAGATCTACCACATGCTCCAAGCCATCCCGGTCAACCTTGGGGCGCGTATGGAAAACCTCATAGTCGCGACTGGCAGTGCCCAATTCAAACCAAGCCTCCGCCTCCCAGTCCTTCTCCAATAGATGGCTGTAGACAAACTTTAACCGGTCCTCACGACCGGCGCCTTCAATTCGAATACAAAGGTAATCCTGCCAAAACTCCAACTCTGGGAAATTGAGACGAGATTGTGTATCTAAATGCTGTGCGTGAGACTTCTGTGCCTCAACCTTTTGACTGATGGCCTTCTGAGTCTCGGCAATTTGCTGCTTCAGGCGGTCGCGTTTGGCCAGGCGGGAATCACGTTCCAAAGTGATAGATGAGATAGCCGCATGCATTTCAGCAGCCTCGGCAGCTTCCTTTTGGAGGGTTTGTTCATGAGTTTGTGATTTGAGATTGAGAATTTCGATATCACGCTGTCGCATGCGCTCGTCCTCTGGTAGGTTGTGTTAGGCACAGTCGTGGGATGTGGTTGGGAATGGAGTTTCGATTGTCAACCCATACCTTCATATTCAGCCAGATTAATGTGGAACTGATTTCGTTCCTCCAAGACTCGTTTGCGACCGCGCTCAATAAACGCGTCGAACTTCACTGTGAATTGTGCCATGGTGTTGCGCAGGTCCTCGAATCCAAAGTTGATGCTGGGCAATGAGTCCGCCATTGACGGCGCATCCGCTGAGGCGAGCGGTGGGCGCATGCCACTTGTAGAGAGCGACGGTTCAAATGAAGAAGTCATAGTATCTGAGAATTAATGAGAATTGTGAGTGGTGAATGGTGAAGTTGAGGTCGACGCGGGGACAATGCCAGAGTTGTTTTGAGTTGCGGCGCAACGAGTCCGAGTCTTATCGATAAGGAACAAAAAAACTTTCCGACTCTCCAGCTCTTGCTTCATCCTCACATTATGCGCATATCTATATGACCGAGTGGACTCTTACTGTAGCATAAGTCTCGACATGGTTTGGAAATGTCCTGAACTGATCGCAAGAAGCAAAGAAAGATCCGATGGATGAACATCCAGGCAGTGCTCTCCACTATGGGCACGTAGGACGAGCTATCTACCTTCCCGATGAGCAGGACTGGACATTTACTCGCTCTTTTGCCAGGCGTAAGTACTTGAGCCTCTCTTCTTGGAAACCAGCTAATATGTTCGCAAGCCCCATCGATCCAGTATACCGGAGTGACCAAGACAGCAATCCCATCGCCTTTTCCCCCACCTAAAGCTCGACCCATACCCAGAGTACCCGAGAAAAATCCCCGGAAAGTGATCACAAATGCACATCCCGATTTGGCGGCATCCTGGTCCTCTATTCGTGCCGAACCTTTGTCGAAAGCTGTTACGACTATAACCGAGAAATATGACCCGGAGATCTCTGAGCTTTTCGATATCGGTTATGCGGTGGACCAAAGGCGTCATGACACAAGGCTGCGCTCAGTTCCGATTGCGGTGGCGGTTACCGGAGAATCCCGCAATATCATCTCATTCCGAACACTGGAAGAGGAAATTTTGGAGATAAGTTCCCCACGGAGGTTAGCATTTCGTGCTCCAACAATCAGTCACATTGAAATGTCTGAATGGTCCAATTGTGGCGCACCGGTACGTCAAGTAAACTTTGCACGTCCCTTGGAGGAGAAGCCCATGTTCATGGCCGCTCGTCTCCCCACAATGACCACAATATTCCGACCTCTTTACCACTGGGACCCTGTGCCTATGCATTTCCCGGAAGATGCTATGCTGGGATCCTCCGCCCCCTTAAAAAACTCTCGGTTGGATGCAAATCCCATCGTGGAGGTACCTGTGTCGCGAACAGGTGGCTTCTCACATGCCGATGTGACCTTCAACCCTTGGTACCAGAGACAATTCGCCATTGTAGATACCAGAGGCAAGTGGAGTGTCTGGGAGATCACTGGCAGGCAGCGACTCCAGCAGTCCACATGGGCTACCGAGTTCGTCAAATCCGGCTCGTTGCCCTTGCGGGATTATAAACGCAAACATAGTTGCCCTCGGGTTGATGGCTGGGCATCTATTCAGTGGGTCCACAATGTTGGATCGGTAGTTGTCTCCAATCGTCACAGTGTCATAATCTATGCCTTCACAGACAACCAGATTCCACCACGCACGGTTGAGCTTGGAATGGCAAAGAAATCCGAGTGGGTTCTAGACGTTCAAAGAAACCCACGCAAGCCATCACAGTTCTTCGTCCTGACAACAACTCGAATATCGTGGTTTGATCTCGGAGCCCTGCCAGGCGAGGATGATACAAGTCTTTCTTTATACCCTCAAGTGTCCTGGAGGCACTTTCGAGACCCCGAAGACACAACTTTGCGCCTTAGCGACATCATCGTATACCAAGGTATGTGCCAGTGTGACTGAACATGGAATTCCAATACTAAATTAGTGACTAGATTTGTATCTCGTTCTGTATTCGCAGATCACTCGGTTGGTACAAGTATTCCCATGTCCCTTTATTTCCGACGAAGATACCGAGTGTATATCTGTACCCGATCCCCTGGTCTTTGATGCGTCCCTGTTGGATGAGATACCACCAACTAAAAGTGACTCTGTTGTGCGATTCTCGAGATTTGTATTTCGAGAGATTGCCCACTCTGTTTCACCACTGGGTCGGAATTTTTACAATGCCCACTTGCCATTGATCAAGCTTTTTTGGATGGATACGGATTTTGCCGTTCACGAATCTACTTTCAAGGGTCCGCGTGGAGACCCAGATGAGCCAGACTTGATTCGTCAAAATAATGTCTTGCGTTTAAGGAGGCGTTATGCTCCGACCTCTTACATCAGACCCACCGATGATTTTATTGTGAATGATTGGGACGAATCCGCGACAAAGAAAACGATTGTTCGTCGCTGCAAGCCCAAGATGGGCCGCATTGCTATAAGGTCGGACTTGCAGTGGACCTTGGATTTTTCTGGTGTCTACAGAATCGCGACAGGGAAGATGGAAATTCGTCAGAAAAAGCAAAAGGAGAGAAATAGGCCCAGGCGAAGGACAATTGGTGGGTTGCTGGCAATTCTACAAAGCGAAATGAAGAATGGATCAAAGCGGCCCCCAGGCAGGACGATGGTTGAAATGACCGGCAAGAGGCTTTTGGCTGAAGGTCTTGATGAAAGTGCAGACGACCTGAAAAGGCTGATTTCAGCACTCGTGCCCGAACACGCGGACCCCGACGCTCACTGTCGGTATATCCTTCTAACAGTCCCATCCTCAAGCGGGAGTTATGGCATGCCAGTCAAACTGTCAGGCGAAGCGGACAGGGATCTTTTCCATACCTATGATCGAATGATCGATGATTGGATGTCTACCCTGCCTCGCACCATCCCCGTGCAGGCACGACTCATGAAAGAGAAACTCATTCGGGGAGTTGCTGCCGACCTCATCCTTTCACGCCTAATCAAAATCTCTACCTCATTAGACAGCATCATAGTATCCAAACCGCCAGATCCGGCCGAGGAACTAGCAATCCAGAAGGCAAATGAGAGGGCTGCGGCACAGAACAAATACCAATCGAGCTACTTCGCATTACTCTCATCACAAATCCCTGCAAGCCAGGCCAAAAGCCGAACGTTTGGATCCAGACGGGACACGATGCCAGTCCAGCAATCCAAGTACACAGCGGTCCCAGTTCTGGGTGGCCTCTCAGCATTCATCACATTAAAGACCCCACGTCCAACACCACGGAAGGTGGCAAACCTCCTCTCCCACTGGCCGGTGGGAACCAACCCCCAACATTATACATGGAACCGGATTGATGACGAGGAGACCCGGAATTCGAAGGCGCGCACATCCAAGAATCGACGGAAGAAGCGCTCACAGACTCGTGACCAATCCCTCCCTTCGACTCCGGCAGTCCCCGTGGTCCGAGCATGGGGCAGTCAGCCACTTGCACCTCCCCGAGTGAACATCAACAGCAGTCAGCTCGATGGTATACCGATGACCCAGATGGAGCGGGGAGCTTTTGGAACTCGCACAGTCAAGAAGCCAAAAAAGAAGAAGAAGAGACAAGCTGGATTTTAGAAATGACCTGTATATATATCAAACATCAAACAATAATACTTAGTCCTCCTTACATCACCTCTTTACTATATGTAACGTTGGTCAACCAATGGCGAATATGGCTCACCAAATGAAATATGACAAATATAGAAATCTACAGAGTTAAGTAGAAAAGGAATTTCGCAAATATTTAAATCTCCTTTCTCTCCCTCTATCTCTCTCTTAACTATTTCTCGTGTTGATCTGAATACAAACCCCCTCAAGTCCATTGTTATCCGCCAAGCATCTTCTTCCCCCTCCAACACCCCGCACCAAACACAAATCAAATTCCCACCATGTCTGATCACCAGTACAAGTTCAATGTGACTATGAGCTGCGGCGGATGCTCCGGTGCCGTGGAACGTGTCCTCAAAAAGCTGGAAGGTAAGCGATCTACTACCGGTTTCATCCTTTTTTTTTGATCTTAACACGCTGGTCTTTAGGCGTCAAGACCTTCGATATCAGTCTCGAGACCCAGACGGTCAATGTCATCACCGAGCCTACTCTTTCCTACGATAACGTGCTGGAGAAGATTAAGAAGACTGGCAAGACTGTGAACAGCGGAGAGGCGGATGGAGAGAGCAAGGAGGTTTAAATTGTCTTTCATGCTGGTGTTTCCGGTCTTATATACTCCTCTTTTTTTTCTCTTTTGCATGAGCCCTGGGAGTTAAAACCCCTACGAGCTTGGCTAAGCTCGTGGAACTCACACCCAAGACTAGACTGGACTGCTAGACAGTACTAGGCCGAACATACCAATAGCATGCGTCCCAACCTTGGGAAGGTTTCAAGGTTCCTCTGGAATTCCCCATGACTAAATGATCATGAAGAGAAATGAAATAGATATAAAATGGGGGAACCGTAGCTCCCGATTCAAATTGGTATTGAGACCCAAGAGAAAAAGAGGTTCTAAGAATATGCACAAGGGTATCATGAACAACAATGCAAATGCAATGCGAATACAAAAAAAAAAAAATCTCACAACATAAAGGGGAATTTGATAGAAGGTAGAATTAATTAATCAACAATGACAACGTGTCTTCCATCAAGGAGGGAATAGTAGGATGGGCGTGGTTCAACTCTTTGAACGTAGACTGGGCGATCTTGCTCCATAGTCTGGGATGAGGGAGGGTAATTGTAGGACGGTCTGTATCTGCATTAGTGGGGAACTTCAATGGTCACAGGGCATAGGGAAAGTCATCTTGAACTGGTTGGTTTCCCCAACGAAGGCTTACCGTAAGGAGTTGAACCCGCCACTGGCTGGCCTTTCACGAGGGACCTGAGGGGGAGACACGTGAGGCTGAATCTTTCCTATGAAAGAGTCTGAAAAGGTGCGAAGGTGGTCATGGGAAGGAGCCACTCGCGGTCCTTTGGGCAATGGGCCACGTTGATCGGAAGAAAGCTGGGCCTGAGACAGATTCTTTGTGCCAACGTGATCCAGGTTTCTAGTCCTGGTGGGCGGAGAAGGGTCTCCAATAGGCCTGGCTTCGGATTCTGCACGCCTGGAGGCGAATTCAAACAGAGAGGGCTCACGATGGTCAACGTACCGGACAAAGTCCTCAGCATATAGATTCCTATCGGGTTGGATGTTTTCCGGCAAAGGATGGCCACCATCAATGCGGGTGTGCCGAATTGCCCGCAGGTCTTTCGGAACACGATCCGAACGGAGACTACAATCACCATGGTGAGGATACCACGGTCCAGAATGGGAAACGGCTGGAGCCGCTCTCAAGGTGCGATCCCCTTCCGAGGCAACGATACTGGAAAGCCCAGCCTGAGGCTGAGGCTCGTGTGGTCCGCTGATATGCTGTCGACCCAAGACTGACCTTGTTTCTAGGCCATGTTGTCCGTTGGAGTGAAAAATGGTGTTCGGGTTCCTTTCCCACTGGTGTCCTACAACAGGGGGTGGTTCCACTGGCACATGATCCCGACGGAAATGAAACTGGTCCAGGGCTCGGTGGTCTGGGGCAAGCTCGACGCGACGGCAAGAGTGTGGGCCAAATCCCTCGGAAATAGGAAGTCCCATAGGCCTTGCACTCCTCCACAGGCCTAGGCGGGGATCAGTTCGAGAACCTTCACGACATGCTAGACGTCTTCTTTTGCTAGCTTGTTCGCTGTCACCTTCCTTTCCGATGACATCGGAGTGATGCATCACCTCTCCTTGAGGACGCCCTGGCGTGACCGACCGGAGGGACATTTTGTTGGTCATAAATACCAAAGGATGCGCACCGTCAGCCCGCCGGTTTTCTGATGACCGGGAACTTTCAATCGAGGGTAGGATAGAATCCTGTGTGTTTGAACCTGGTCCGAGAAGAGGGGAAATGACGGAGTCAGGGCGGCGTCCCACTGGGGTCAATTTCGGACGATTGTCCTTTGGTCCGCTCACGAACACAGGTGCGTTGGTCCTGTCCGACTGAGGAGGCAGTCTTTCTTGTCGAAATCTGGGCTCCATCCTGGAGGGAGGCATATCCTGCGAGTGGGTCTTGATCACATTTCTAGGTCCAGAGAGTTCTTCTAAGATTTGCAACTCGGGTGATTCCTGATTAGTTAGTCCAGTTGGCTTGGCGTTCAGTTCATGGGTTGAGTATTTTTGTTGGGCATCCGAGTGAGGATAGTCCTCCTGGACACCTACATGTCTCTTGGCCACCTGTCGGTCCATTAGTGGAATAGCGGGCACCCGATGTGCTTGGTTATCATTAGTGGCTAAGCCTGGAGCGACTCGCCGATGAACCTCGGCATGCTGGGGAACTGTATCCTGGCGCCGAGCAGCAGGTACTTCCTGAGCAGCAATGCGCTGCTCGGTATATCGTGGGCTTTGCTTTTCAGCTGGGGCACCAGAAAACCTGGGTTGTTCAGTGCCCTGTATACCCTCTCTATATTCCTTGATGGCGCGGGTCCATGCTTTGTACCTGTTAAATCCTCGACGGTTGATGGTATCTGTGGCAGGGGCTCTTGTGACAAATCGGAATCCAGGCGGCGCTTCCTCAGATAGCTCCCGTGGAAGATCCCGACCAAGAGGGTTCGTGTTGTTGATAGGCTGACACCGTATCTCGTGGGCCCGAGTATCACTTGGAAGTATTTCCACACTGGTGTTCTGGTGACCAGCTGAAGCAGCCGCATCTTCTTCCGATTCACTGTCTTCGTCGTCTGAGATTACGATCACCTCGCGGAAAACATCTTCCAAAACTGTCTGGCCATTCTCATCGTCCCCTCGCCACTCAATGACTTTGGCTAGAGTTGTGTGTTCAACAACCCCTCTTGCTTCATGGAATGAAGTGGTCTTCAAAAGGCGATCGTAGTCAGTATAGACATGCCGAACGTGAGCAACCACAGCGAGTTGGGCTCTGCGAGCCAAAGGCAATTCGGTGGCCGTCCCAACTTTTTTCTGACCCTTTTTTTTTGAATATCAGGTTTTCCACGTCCTCTTTTCCCAGGTCAAGAATGGGTATATACGTACTTTTTGAAAAGCAGTCTTGATAATTTGATTCAAATCTTTGTCTGGTATATTCGGAAAGAGATCCTTTAGGGCGTCCCGTGCTTCTGTGTTGAGTGTTATTTGAGAAATTTCAGAATCAGCCTGCGTGGGATTCTCTATTCTGTCCGTGGGAAAGGTACTGGGCACTGTTTTACCAGTGCTTGTAAGGTAGAAGCCCAGTTCTGAGCAAACGGCTGCCACCACGGTACTAGGGAAATGATACCCTATCCGATGAACATGCTGGGACAGGTTGTGATGGCGATGGTGTGGGGTGGTCTAGAAAAAGATAAGCAGTGCTGATCGTTAGCAACCAGATAGGGTTCTCACTGATACTGCGTGGATTTGGAGACCCTCGTCTCGACACCGCTCCTTACACGTTGTAGTGAGTTGCGGATTTCCTGCAGGAATGAATGTGTAACCACTGGGTGCTTGCGCTTCAAAACATATCTGTGTATTGTTAATCATTTGGCCAAGCTGAGGTAGAAAATGTACATACGACACTCCGAAGCTTTTTCTTTTCTTGGGTGACTGATTCCATAATAACTTTGTGTCTTCTCGCTCTCCTTTGGATAGCCCGATCAGGGCCATGCCTGACTGTGGCCGAGGCAGCCCTTCTTATGACACGGGCCATACTTCTGGTTCAGCTTATCGCAGAACCTCGCGAAGATGAAGATTTTAGCACATCATTCACGATATGTATCACACGTGTGATATGAACGAGTAGATGGTATGTGTCTTCTTGTATGGACCAGGGCGAAGGACATGTGGTCAGATCAAGCGAAAGTCACGTCTAATGCACTGCGGCAAAGCAAAGAGTAGGAAGTAAAGGCACCCCGCGATCGCTCGAAATGGAAGGAAGGTCCTTCTTGTGAGCCCTTTGGGTGAACCTTGAGCGATACCAAGGAGTAAGTAGCAAGGAGCAAATGGAAAAGAAAAAAAAGAGAACATCAGCAGAAGGAAAGATGGAGAGTGAGGGAGAGAGTGAGGGAGGGATTGATAAGATTGCTATTGCGGCCCAAATCACCTCTCCCGATCAGGCTAGTCCTGCCTGAGGCTTCAACCTTTCCCCAATTTTGACCGTCTTTTACTCTTCCTTTCCTCGAATACCAAGGCAACATTTGGACTCAGCACTTCGGATCTCCGTTATTCCGTCTAATTCCGTCTGATTGCACATCTGCCGTTCGGTGGCTCGAATTTGTCCAATAGATCGGACATGAACGCTTCAATCCAAGCCATGAAGGTGGATCAACGAGCTATGGTCCACGCATACCGTCACCTCTATCGACAGGGGTTGAAGGCGATTCAGTATTCGACACCGGGTCGCTATATGCTTCTAAAATCCTTGCGACAATCCTATCGTTCCTCCCCCTCCGAAGAGTTTGATCCTGCCAAAATCAATAACACCCTTCGTTTTCTTGAACGAGCTACCGAGGTTGCGGGCATGGAACACAAGATTTTGAAGAACCTTCTGCTAGCTAGATATTGGGAACAAGGCCACCTTGTGAGAGAGTCTCGCGTGTGAGTGACCATCAACGGAAGTGGAGTAGAAAGTCGCTGACTTGGCCTCAGTCCACGATCCCTGGGACTCGGTCATGTAGAGAACCAGTTGCGGACAAGCGTCTTTGACCATTACAATTTGACACTTGATCGTTTGAATGAGAGTCTAGGGACATGTCTCAGATGACCCGAACTCCGCAATTCTCGACTTTTCTCCCAGTGTTGATCCAACCCGCTACGCCAGATCGTGCATCCGTTAGGCCTCAGTGCTTCCCTTGGGCATGAATCCACCTCGACACGAGGCAGCTCGCCCAAAAGGGTATTTGCACCTATCGGGTATTGCCGTGATCAGAGCACCGGTACATCTCTCAATCGCATCAGGGTTTCGTAGGACACGATGAACTGTCCCGTCTCTGGGTCAGCATCGTACATTGTATTTCCGGACAATCTCATGGCGTACAACACATCATGTCAATGGCACTCTACTTGCCTTGGCATTCAATACAACATCGTAGAACCAATCCTTGTCTACAGACTTTAAACTCATAGGGAGCATTGGCCGCTGAGCGTAATAGCTCTTCACAAGGAAAACAACATTGATGAGGGACTACGTGATAGAATACTTTGAGCAAATTCTAAACCAAATGATAGTCCATTCTCTTTTCCCAATATTCGCTGATTTTCGAGTCCAATAGTCCAACCAAAAATTGTGCCATCTGCTTAGGCCCCAGAGACCATGTGACGATGATTCAGCATCGGAGGCGGTGCCCGTGAACGTCACATGTCACGATGTCTGCTGTTTGAGCTCCAAGTTTTGGGTTTGATTTTGCTTGATTTCAAGCATCTAAAGTGATTTAGTGAGATGCCGCTTTACAGCCCTTCATGAGTAGTTTCATTTCCTCGTTGCTGATCCAAATTGGAATACGATCCCCCTTACCACCCCAGCCAAGCAGCCAACCAAAGGACGACCAACCTAAATTGCACCTGAACGAACCGACAAACCCCTCGAGTGAGAGTGAAGAGCACAAATTGGTTTCTCAGCCAGGCCAAGATTACGAACAGATATCGAACTACGGAGATGCGGGTGCGGGGTCCCTGCATAGCCCTCCTTTCTTCACAACCCTACCTAAAGAGATGGATGGCCGAAACTTGCAAACCGAGGGTACTCAATCAGTGACCCACAACACACCCGTATCCATCCAAAACATAGCTGTGACCACAGACGGCGCATTTGATACCACCCATGAAATCGACGTCACCGTGCAGCCGGACAATTCATCGAACTCACAACCTTCTCACTCTAGCGAGGCGCTGAACTCACATAATGAGCCACGATATGCAGCTTCAGCGATACCCATCGGCGAACCTCGACGATCTCTGGACAATGCCTTTGATCCGGAGAGATTGGCACAATCTTCGCTTCCGGCGGATGATGGGATGGGTGTTTTAAGAAGCAAGATCATCGCAATCAGGGAGTTGCAGCTCACCAATGTTGAAAAGGCGCGAATGGTTCACGGTCTAATGACGGAAGGTTACAACTCGGCCCGTGAGCTTCCAACCACCCCTGGCATGGGGTTATCCTCACCTCCGTTGAGCCCACGGAGCTTAGGGCTGCCAACAAACCCGGATACTCGGGCCTCGGCGATCAATACTTCTAGACTAGGCTCGCCATACTCTGAATCAGTTCCTCTTTACGAGAGCAACTTCAATCTCACACCTGAAGATCTGCAGCCCACTTTCGTATCCAAGGCAGAAACAGAATCACCAGAACTCGAGATTGGGGATGAAGACGGTGACACAGAAGAACAAGAAGAGATTCTTCTAGGATGTGTGCATTATCAACGCAATGTGAAGCTCGAGTGCCACACTTGCAAAAAATGGTATACCTGCCGCTTCTGCCACGACGCAATGGAAGACCACTCTCTCGTTCGTCGAGACACCGAACACATGCTTTGTATGCTATGTGGGCATGCACAGCCTGCAGCGCAGAACTGCAGACAGTGCGGCGAGCAAACCGCACAGTATTACTGCGAGATTTGCAAGCTCTGGGATAACGACAGCAAAAAGAGCATCTATCATTGCAGCGACTGCGGTATATGTCGAATTGGACAGGGACTGGGAAAGGATTTTTTCCATTGTCAGGTAAGGGCTCCAACATAGGTTACATGATACTGATGCTAACAGCATTATAGACATGCTCTGTTTGTCTTCCTATGTGTATTGAGAACACCCATCGTTGCATTGAACGCTCCACCCAGTGTGACTGTCCCATATGTGGCGACTACATGTTCACTTCTCCAGAAACCGTCGTCGTCATGCGATGTGGCCACAGCATACACCACAAATGTCTTTCAGAGTACTCCAAAAGTTCCTACCGTTGTCCCCTTTGCAGCAAGACCATAACCAATATGGAATCGACATTCCGAAACCTGGATCGCACCATTGAGAGCCAGCCTATGCCCGACGAGTTCAAGGACACCAAAGGCCTTATTCACTGCAACGATTGCGGTTCGAAGTCAGTTGTCAAGTATCATTGGCTCGGCTTAAGATGTGATTTGTATGTACCCGAGAGAAAAAAGATGATCAACACCTGCTGATAGGATCCAGATGTGAGTCGTACAATACGGCCCAACTTCGCATTTTGCACGGAGATATGTCTTCTCAGCCCGAGGAAGACTTCGAGGAAGGAGGTACTCCTCGGCCTCGGTCATCTTCACTCATTGAAAACGATGACTCGATGTCGTCTTCCGTGGCAGCCTTGAATGTCAATGATACATCGGTTCCTCATTCACGCCTCAGTGTTCCCATATCCCCCGAACCTGTTAGACGACTCTCATCCTATAACATTACACGAGGCCGTGCTGTCTCTCCCGTCGTCAGCAACTACTTTGGACTGCCGGCTGAGCGTGAATCAGAAAAACCTTCATCTATGCCCTTCTTTAGAGGTCCATCACGTGGCGAGAATGAGGACTACGGGGCATTGAATTTCTTAAGCAAGAAGCTCACGTACCGATATGGATTGTTTGGTGGTGAGACTAAATCAACTGAAAACGTATTGGAAGCCGAGAATGAAGAAGACGACGGTGAGTCTTCTGACTCGGCTGAATCGGATGGTTCTCATGGCACTGAGGACGATGACGAAGAAGAAGATCAAGATCAAGATCACATTCAGATTTTTGGCCACCAATGAGACCGATGCAGATTTTTACGCATGAACCCAGATGGCTGGTGGTAGGTTGATTTATCATTCTGGAAATGTGACCCAACAGCTATCTTTGCTCTCATCAATTAACCCTCGTCAAACTATGCACTGAGCAACTATGCACTGAGCAATGAACACCGTTCAACCCTTGACCACAATCCCACCCATCGTGGTCCATGGGGTTTGATCTCAGAAGCATCGCTAAGCCGGTGTCCATCCCTGACTGTGTTGCACCGGGAGACAGATAATGTGCTTCATGGCCGATTCAAGTTTTCTTCATTGATATGACAGCTCCGTCATTTTGTGTACCTTTACACATGTGATGACTACAAAGGGTGCCTTTGATCCGCACTCAACCAAGCAAAGGCCGATTCAAGGCATCTTGGGGATATCAATTTTGCATACATCAAGCAGCCGGCTTCGCTGCAGCATAGCGTTCACTTCGTTTTTTTGGGGTTTCAAAGTACACTGGTTTCATGACGCAAGGATAGCAATTAATTGAATCTTTCTATCTTTTCTGGCACTAAAATTCTTCATTGGTCATCTATAGACCCAGTATCAACACTATCTAACCAACCTGATTGGATCACACAGATGACCTTTCCGGTCCCTGGGAAGAGTGGCCTTGAGCAGCATCCTCTGAATGAGCAACTGAAGTCTTTTCTCCTTCGTTCATGATGGGTGTGGGACTCTATGTTCAGTAGATGCAGATGGATCTTCGCCATACAAGCTATATCTTGTACACAGTCAGTTAACAGCCGTCTGTCAACCCGTTTCTGCGCTTGGAAGGTAAATGGAATCAGGTCGGCTGAGGCTAGAAAGAATATTGATATTGTAGTATTGAAACGTCGAATCTCCAGAAACAAAAAGTAAAAGAATAACAAAAGAATAGGGACTCTCCTTCTCGTTCTTGATTCATGATGAGCAGCGTAAGAATAGGTACCAGGTAAGAAGTAAACTTCAGCGTGTTAACTTCAGCCTGTGGAAGACTTCCTGGCTGAGTTCGCTCAAGGACTTCCAAAAGGAAGTTTCCGTTGGCTCACGGGCATGGAATGATGGTGGGCGTGGGAATTCTGTGCCCTGTGGTAGTCGGGCTACCATCAAGCCGGCCCCAGAGCCTTTGTAGATCGTGCCTAGAGGTAGTTCCGAAACCTCCTATGTTAAATTTTTGGACATTCGATCCAAAAAGGAAAAGAGCTCGGTGAGAAATTCCTGCACAGAAGGCGGTATGTCTGAAGTTTGAAATGAACAATTCTGAAGTTGTCGCAAAAAGTTCTGGATCGCAGTTGATCCATTCTCCTCCAGAGAACAGAAGGTGCCAAGTTACTTCAAAAAGGCTTCAGCTTGTCCCAAAAATTCTGTGACTTCAGCAGGCAGGTTTTCATTCTCCTGCAGAGAGGTGTTTACCCTTTGGAGAAAGGTTCTGATGTCGGACATCAGGGTTTGGCCAACTTTTGTGGAAGGATTGGATTTTTGTAGGAGTTGTTGCGGAGGATTCACGCTTGGGGCTTAAAGCAGTAATATTAGTATCCACAAAGCTCGAGAGTGTATATAGGTGTCTTACTTGGATTGTGCCGGGCACGCAAGTAATCAAAGGCTAGGGTTGTATTCGGGCATCTTGCCATCTCGGCCAAGTTCTCATCTGAGGGCTTCCTATATAGAGACTCCAAAGTTGGTATCAAGAACATTTGAAGTCATCCAGGCTCAACTTACCGCTTAGTTTTATACCGTAGTCGAAAAACATAAGCGACGATGCCGGCAACGACCAGAATAACAAACCCGGCCACACCAAGACTTGCTAACATCCATTTCCCCAAAGTCTCACCTTTGCGTGTCAACAGACATGATGAGAGAATAACGGGGAGTAGAAACGAAGATAGAAAAACTTTCATTCAGTGTGGATGTGCATGTCAAATTCGAGGAGTAAGATTCTACCATGAGGCAGTTGCTTCAGATCAATATCCATCCATGGATCTTGCTAAGTATACCGTTTTCATATTACGTTCAATCAGGCATTGATCCTACACGCTATAGGAAATCAAACTCGATTTCAACTCGGCCATATGTAGAGTCACGATTACTCTTTGAAATTTACCGCTTTATAAGTTTCTACATCCTCAAGATGTTGAAAGATCAAGAAATTGATTCATCGTGCGTCCACTATAAACGCCCAAGTGGTTATTATCGAGCCATGGATTTACAAAACTTTCCTCCCAAGGCGTAGCTAAGTAGAGACTGATATTAGTATAGTTGATCTTTCCATCCTATCAAGGATTGAGGTGCTGGAACTTTTGAAGTTGACTTTGTTCCAATTCATTCTACATCTGGTATAATCCTTTTTACCTAAATCTCAACATACATTGCAAGATCAAAGCTTGAAAGCTTTTGACCTGAAAAATTATATAGTTGTGATTAACTTTTGCCTAAACCCAGTTGGGTGGCGGCCATATCAGGGTGTCGTCATATACATGCATTTGGAATCGGTTGGACTTTCATTCTTCTTTATACAAAGGACCATTCATTCAAGATTCACCTCTCAAACGAGTCGAGCCTGGTCATTTCCAATATGTTGGAACTCAGTAGGGGACTAAGGCCTGCTGAAGGCTACGAAGCTGAAGAACACAGGTGGGCAGGAGATCCCAGATCTCTCAAATACGGCAACAAGCTGGTTAATATCAAAATCTTTGTGGATGTCATTGCAAATGACTATCTTCTTCGAGAAATTGTTCAGCGGGAGGAATTTATTAAAAGGAAATTCTGTGCCTTGGAAAACACAACGAACAATGAAGATAAAGGAACACCGCTACATCCGTACGACACCGAGCTTCAACACCTTCGAGCACGATATAGGACAACTGAACGGACATTGTACTTCGCGGAGTCGATGATTCCATTGGGTCCTTTACAGAGGTCCTACGATTTCCTAAGACAAGATCCAGCTTGGTATCTTCGCAGGGAGCTAATCCAAGACTGTGCTAGGAGCGGGGCCTGTTGCAGTCGAGGCTGTGGCTGCTGCAAAAATCGCCTGTCAACGAGCGAACGTGGTAAGGGGATAGGGCACTGTACAACTTGGTGTTTTTTGTTGCTCGATCGTGCGAGGTTTTAATTATGATGTTATGGTCGCGATGCCCTTGCCGGATGAACTACGTTGGAGACTCGAGGATAAGAACCCAGCCTATCTCGTGAGGCTAGCAGAGGCTTATTTCTTGAAACCCAAAGGTATTCGGCGGTGGTGGACATGAATAAGTATGGTTTGATTTCATGGTCTTAACTCAAGTGTTAGCTTCTTACTTTCATGCAATACAACGAGGATGAACATTTAGCTGAGAATATGAATTGGTCCTTGGAGAATCAGTGGATCATTTTGGTCTCTTCCTGTTTAGATCGTTAGCTCCCAACATTGAAGTTATTCAACCTTGAAGCTGTAGAGAACCGCCCCGGGGCCCCGGGGAAAGACCGGGCTTACGTAAGTTGCATGTATCTGGCTTACCTCAGCTTCTGCTTGCAGCCACGAGATTCCATTTCGAGGGCATCCACGTTGTATCAGAACATGTTGCCTGGTTTCATCATGTCTTGCTTTTGAAGTTAGTTATTTAGCTATTGAGTTATTGAGCTGATTCATATTCATTTGACCCATCTGATCCATTCCATTTTCTTTTTCTACTAAATTTTCCTTTCTGAAACGAGGCACGGATCCCTCCACTCCCCCAGCCGAGTGATGTGCATGTCTTTTACTCCTTGATTTCAGCACTTTTACACTCCTTTATCTTCTTAAAAGACTTGGAGATCACTCGACTGGGATCCTATAACCTAGTCAAGTGAAAATCCCGGTGAACAACAACCTCTTCCAATCTCTTATCAGTACTGCCCCGCCGATTCTCCCTTCGCTTTATCAGTTCCGCGTCGCACCCGCGTCACCGCCCCGTACTATGATCCGTCGCAACTCTGATATCGAGATTCAGCTTCCGGATGCTGGTCCAACACCTCTTTCACCCGAATCCGTGAGCGATCTCGATGTGGAGATGTTCTCTGAGGATCCAAAACTTCCCTTGAGTCTTCCACCACACATCGCAGCCCGGTTCTACCGGAAAAGCAGCAAAGCCCGCCGTTCTTCCGCCGCCTCATCTCGACGAAGCTCAGTGTCCTCCTTGAACTCCCATACTTCAAACGGGTCCTTGAATGGCTCGCCCAGTGCGGACCATATTGCTCAACACCTCCGCCGCACATCCATTTTGGAGAGCCGAAAGGCACGACTCGCTGATCGTGCATTGCATGCGGAGAAAGTGAGGCTGCGAGCCGCTCTGGCCAAAGCAGCTACAAGAAATCTACAGTTCGAAGAGAGAGCGTTGGCTGCCCAGCAGGCCCGGGAGCGTCTGCTCGCCGATATTACCGCCAAGTGCGAGGACCAGGTCAAACGGGCCAAGAAGAAGGCTGAGGATCAACGGGAGAAGAAGGCGGCCGAACAGGCTCGCTTGCGTCTGGAAATGGCGGAGAAGTTTGCAGAGGCAGAGAAACGGCGCACATTATACCAGCAAACTCACCGCCGCCAGCGTACTAGCAGCTTGCCAGCCACCGAGGAAAAGAAGATGTCCCGAGAGGTCACCAAGTCGGTTACGCAGGATGCGGCTGCGCGGAAGATCCAGCGCGTATGGAGAACCCATAACGCGAAGATGGTTATGCAGCAGTTCCAGTCGTTGAACCTGTCGGTGGACCGAGTTCGTGACATGACCTTTGAAGAAGTTGGTGCTCTCCTTTCTAATGGCAAGTTGCTCGATACGATGACGAACGTCCTCCGACTCTGTGGACTTCAAGATATGGAAGGCGGAACGTTGGGTGAGAGGGGTGCAGTACGCACATTCCTCAGTAGCTATCTCATAGTCACTCATCCAAAGGAAGTTTTGAGCAGCAATGGAGACCAGGAGCAAGATCTGATTGCCAAGGCCCGGGAGCTACTGGTAGCCTTTCACCAGGTCACGGCGCTGCTATCGTCAGGCTGTTGCTCTCCATCTGTGATCACTGCCGATCTCCAGACCTTGTGTGAATCACACAATGTGTTTTTCTCTGCTTTCCATGCTTGGAAGTCCCACGACTCTAGTGTACTGATCGAGATCATGGTTGCACAGTTTGTCGAATTGGAGTTGATTTGGCAGACGGTCAAGAATGACAAAGCTGGCGGTGCTGCAGAGGACTACAGACTGGGTATCCGACAGAACCAGGTCCTTTTGCTCGCTCGTCTGAAGCGACTTGCAGGCCCCGACCGACACATGGAGTTGATCCGAGATTCATTGAAGAAGGCCAAGCGGGAGAAGAAGAGGGCTGCTCCCAAGCAGGCTATTCCCCGGTCTGCTGAGACTGCTCCTCCAAGCACGGACGTACCGCAAAGTGTCACGTCGCCTCTTAGCGAGTCATTCAACAACATCGATGCCGCAGTGTTCCAACAGCTGGACAAACAGCGGACATCTCCCCACGAGAGATTTACCAAAATTCTCACCCCTCTTCCTGAAAATCGGGAGCTGGTGCATGAACTTCTCATCAACAAAGAGTTCAAGATTGAGGAAGCGCCGTACACTGAACCGCGCAGACAGATTATGAAGCAGATGTGCGATACAATGAGGAAAGGGGTGGAAGCTGGAAACGGCACCAACTGGACTGTCGCCATGGCCACAGTGATCCAAGATCGCTTGCTGCGCTCACTTCAACGGGGCAACTCCCTTTACGTGATAATTAGTGAAGTCTTAGACCCAAAACTGGTTCAAAGACAGTGCGAGGCTGGTACATTCTCCTACGATAATTTTTTTGAGTTCATGAACAACATCCTCCCACGCCTATGCGCCCCTTATCGAGATCCTGTGGTCAAGGCATATATAGAGAATACTTCAGGGGATGCCATCGACCGGCTGGCTCGATTGATGAGCATCATTGACCTGCTATCGCTCGACCAGACGAATTTCATGATCCAGCTTGCTGCACCCCAGCTTATCGAAGAAGCTCCGGGTTATGAGAAGCGGGCATTCGACCGAGACGTCACAGACGGGACAATTAGCCTGGGCAAGACCCGACGGTTTTGGCGCATTCATCGCAAGATAATCGTTGATGAAATGAAGAAGCGAGACCCGGAAGGCGTCCAAGGAGAACCGCATCCACCATCAACACGGGTCTACGCCCAAGGTCTTGCCGACACCGTTCTCAGCAATGGGATCGTTTCCGAGGATCTGGTTCCAGAGACTCTGAGCCTCGATCGCCAACGACTTGAACGGCTGCATGCCAGGGTATTCCAAATTGTAGCAACTGCATCCATCCTGTTGACGGCAAAGAACTTGCTCAAGCGAGATGCACGCTCTCAATGGAAACCCGAAGCGGACCGGATCCTGTCTCTGGACTTTACCGAGATCAGCCCAGAGCGAGTACAGTCTATCCTGGAGTCGACGCATCCGATGCCACCCGCTGCGAGCGCCCAGCTCGCAGCCACGATCAAACGAGTCCTTGGACCCGTCGCCACAGCATGTCTCGCAGCTGCACCTCAGCTCGCGGTGGTGAATTCAGAGACCTCGTCCTCAGACGCGTCCTTCTCCTCGACAGACTCGAATGGAAGCGCAACCTCCACCCCTAGCTTCTCGGACCCGGTGACAAAACTCATTCTCTCCCGCCTTCGCAGCCACGTCCTATCGCGTCTCAGCGCATCTAGTGCCTCTGAGCGGGTGCGAGCCACCACGACGGCCAGTCAAAATCTAGCTGGAGCAGGTATGCCGGAGTTTGTTAATGAGGTTGGAAAGTTGGTGGAAGAATTAGAGAAGGTCCGGGAGGTGGATTGGCTTTGCCATGGGGCGATATACGAGGGTTTATATGAAGAAGGCGTTCCAGCACAGTGAAGGCGTTTCAGAGGGGCATATATAATGCTGTCCTTTTTGCCTTTTGTCCTTTTTGTTTTGCTTTTTTTCCTTTTGATATTTTATTTTTGGAGGTTGGAGGTTGGAGGTTGGACTTTGGACTGGGCAGATTGGCAGGGTATACAACTAGTTTCTAGGGTTTTGTGTGGAGTAATGACACCTTTTGATTTCTATATTATGTTTTGAATATGTAGAATACATTAAACTGTTCATTAAACTGTTCATTGAGCTTAGAAATTTACCCAATCTCCAATCTAAACCGAAGTCGCCATATATCCTATCTAATCAGCAACCCCCACATCAAATTCCAACCTCATCACCATATTCCTACATATCCCTCCATCCCCCTTCCTCTCCAATCCCTCCAATACTTTCAATCCCCAACGGGAAACACAAACATGTCTCCAAAGGTCACAATAGCACACCTATCCGACCTAACACCCCCCTCCCAAGAACGAACCTGGCTCACAGCCCCGCACCCAACCCTCCCAATAGTCGCAACCTGCAGTTCAGACAAGACCATCCGAGTCTACTCCCTCACAAACTTCACTCTTCTTTCCACAATTACCGGTGGCCATAAGCGCTCCGTCCGCACAGCAGCATGGAAGCCCCACATGGCGGGGGAGTCCGTCCTCGCGACGGGCAGTTTCGACGCAACAGTCGGGATCTGGCGGCGATGGGATAGTTATGGGCAGGAAGACGGATCCGGGCTTGGATTGACCAGTGGCGTCAAACAGACCCCAACCGATACTTTGACGGAAGCTCCCAACGGTACCGGTACCGACACCGCAGACCGCGAAGAAGACGAAGAAGAATGGCGCTTCGCAGTCCTACTCGACGGCCACGACAGCGAAGTCAAGTCTGTATCATGGTCTGCTTCGGGGATGCTGCTGGCGACATGCTCACGCGACAAATCAATTTGGATCTGGGAGGATCTCGATGACGGCGATAACAACTTCGAGACCGTTGCTGTGATGCAGGAGCACGCGGGCGATGTGAAGTGTGTTTCGTGGCATCCGTCAGAGGAGTGTCTTGCTAGCGGAAGTTACGACGATACCATCCGGCTATGGCGGGAGGATCTTGACGACTGGGGCCAGGTAGCATGTATCAAGGGACATGGGGGGACAGTTTGGTTTTTGGATTGGGAGGGGGAAGAAACCGATGGGAACTGGAACGGGCCCGTTTCTGGGTCCGTTTCCGAGTCCGAGCTGAGCGCTTTACAAGCTCAATGGCGTTCCCAGAGAGCCCTCTCCGGCCCGCGCCTCCTCTCCTGCTCGGACGATCGCAGCGTGCGCGTGTGGCGACGCCAGCCGAAGGAATCGCAGCAGACAGGGGCGCTGTCTTCTGCGGTGACGGGCATTCCGAGTATCATCCGGCCTACTGGGACGGATGAGGTTTGGGAGGAGGACGCTGTGCTCCCGCATGCGCATGAACTGCCTGTTTATGCTGTTGCGTGGAGTAAGCGGACTGGACTTGTTGCTTCGACGGGGGCAGATGGGCGGATTGCAATTTATGAAGAGCGGTTTGTTACACCGGAACAGGACCAGCCTGCTGATTCAGATGCAGTGGATACTACGTCTGGTGATGTGCTGCGGACGGAGTGGGTGCTTGTTGGTATTCAGGATGGAGCGCATGGGATTTACGAGATTAACCATGTTGCTTGGGCCAAGAGGGCGGATCGGGGGTCTGGGGGTGAGGAGGAGGTGCTTGTTTCGACGGCCGATGATGGGAGTGTCAAGGTTTGGACTGTGACGCAGTGATCTTTTTATATTTTTGACATATGTTGTATCTAAATTGCTTATAGACAAAAGGCTTGGTGTATTTAGAGGCCAAACAGAAAAGAAGAATATATAATAAATTCAGCTTGTCTGTCGTTGAGATGAGTTTGTTTCTCTATCACCACTAGACAACATGTCGTCTTTTTCTCCGATGGAAAGTCTACAATCAGCCTTGCCGACATAGTTTTAGGGGTTGTAGTCGTAATGAGAGGACTCCACTCTAGAGTGTCGAAATCAAGTTTGACATTAGCAGAGGGATGTGTAAACACTGTGTTATACAGCCCCTATTAGGGCATCGATACGGGAGCGGCATTTGAATGCAGGCTTGTGATACTTGCGTTGCCTGGGATTTCGCAAACTAAAGTAGAGAGGAGTAGAAGGAGTAGAGTAGAAAGTTGTAGAGTTGGGACTTCCAAGGTTGATACTTCGTCATTTACCTAACAGGGAAATACTACAAGGGACACTATGAACACCAGAAGAGAAATTGGAAAAATTGGAATGAAAATCATAGAATGAGATAACCCCAAAACACCATCTACTTTATATGCATTATTTCAAAAACTTCAAACCCTCTAGAAAACCTTTCAAGAAACCACTTGCTATGAAGACTGGCGGTTCTCACTAGTTTCCGGACGCGAGACATGATCCTCGTCATCACTAGCTTCGCCCACAGCGTAATCCCCTCGCTCAACGCCAGGAGAATGAAGCTGGTCGAGTTCGGATTCATCAAAATCACCAGCCTCGACGTCCGCGCCAGAACGCTTGCTCTGAAATCTGTTGAGAATGGATGTACTATCCGACAAATCATTATTCGAGACGCCCTTGTAGCCGCGGCGAGTACGACGACTACGCCAGATGAAAAAGCCCCAAACGATCACACCGACAATCACAACCACGAGGACAGCCTCGCCGGACTTGGCATACGCGTGCATCTCAGTCTGCTTCAGCCTCTCCTTCTCATTCTGTTCGGCAGCAGTGCTGTTAGCCTGTCCCCCGACAGCAGTCTGGGGCAACTTCTCGCCGTCGATTCGTGAATCGGAAGGCTGGCCGCCGATGCTGGCGATATCGACCTTCATGAAGCGGTCGAGCATGTCGCGGCTCTGGCGGGGGTTGTCAAATGGAACCATGTGGCTGGAGTTGTAGAAGAGCACGTAAGTGAGGTTGCGGGCGGATTGGTAGATGCCCGCGGGCTCGCCTTCGAAGGTCCAGTCATGGCGCGGGGCCCAGACGCCGGGGGAGGTTTCGAAACCGGCGCCACCCTTCCAGTTCATGTTGTGGATCAAAGTTTCGGTTCCAATGTGGTTGCAGATGAGGTCCTTGTCGCCGCTGAAGAGCAGAACGTTGATGCCCGATTCGATCAGGCCTGGGAGCAGGTGGACGGAGGGGATGGAGTTCTTTGCGGTAAAGGCCTGGTGGACCATACCAGCGCATTCTGTCCAGCCGGATTTCTTTGCAGGGTTGATGTTCAGAGCTTTGACGACGTCTGGTCGCTGGAGATACGGCTCAATGTTTTTCAGGTCGGGGGGCCAGTTCATGCCACAGGACTTGGCCTCGTCCTTGAGACGGACATCGTACATATTGTAACACTGGTGATTTTCGGTGGTGAGATCGAGGAATTGTTGCAAGACTAGCTCGCACGTGCCTATATCCAGCTTGTTCTTTGCGCCGGCGGTCTCCAGCTTAGAGAGACAGACTTCGTTGAGTGCATTTAAGTTGTTGTGGAGCGTTGTACCTGATTTAATGAGGCCTTCCCTCTCGACGAACTTAAAGTACGAAGGGTACTGGTCTGCAGGAGAGATCCAACCGTTACCAATCAACAAACCCTTGACAGGCCACTGTGTGCCTCCGTTCTCTGCAATGCCCTTGTTGCGATCTTGAATGGCCTTCGCAATATATGGGATGTGCTGGCCGGCATATGATTCACCAGCGATATATAACTGCAACACAGTTAGAGATATAATCCATGTAGTGGAGGACAAAGCAAACGTACGTCATCGTTCGCATACTCGGGGAATAGCTCATAGAACTTTTCCAAAAAGGTAATGAAGTGAGCGGCCATCTCATTCAGCTCATGAACATAGCTATTGGTGTTCGCATAGCTGAAACCGGTGCCGACCGGGTTATCGACGAAGAGGAGGTTGGCAAACTCATCCCACCTGCCCTCGTTGTATTTTAACGTATGGTCGTCCTGGAGTCGGTAGGGCCCAACTTCCATCAACGCACCATCCATGGAGCTACAACCTGGGCCCCCATTCAGCCAAATGACAGTGCGCTGTCGGTTTGCGATGTGACGGTTCTGGAAATGCCAGAAGAACAGGTTGCCGTTGATGTCGGGATCGACCTCGATATGTCTAGCGTTGTCGCGTTAGAAAATGCCTCTAGGTCCGAAGAATGACAATATCTTAGGGACTCACCCAGCATGCATCTTCAAGAAAGGGCCTTCCGGCGCCCCAGGTAACGAGTGCACAAAATAATCAGCAGCTGAACTGGCCGAGGCCAACGGGCTCAGCAGCAGCGATAATGCGGATATTAACATCGCGGCGGTACCCCCCTTCGTGGAAGAAGAGAGGAATAGTATTGAAAGCATTTCAGCAGTCCAATGTGGGTATCATCAGAATAAGGGTTGAGGTAAATAGCCGAGTAGATGTCCCGGGAGGGACTCGTAGGTGGAAATCAACAGACCATCGATCATCAGGGTTGGACGTTTGGACGGGTTGGACAGCACGAGTGGAAGGATGTTTGAGGGAGACAGTTGAAGAGGGTTTACAAAGAAACAGCCAACCTCAAAGAAAGGAGATCCAAAGGTGTCCAGGTGTCCAGGTGTCCAAAGTGGACGGGGTAGAATGACGGAGCTCAAAGGAAGTTTGGTGGCCTGTGGAGTAATTATTGTAATTACAGGTAATTAAAGGTAATTCCATGTGAATTTGATGAAATGCACAGCCACGTACTGCTTTAACATGGGTATTTCTGTATTTCTGTATTGATGTAACTCCTGTAATTCATGTAATTCCTGTAATATTTGTATTTTATGTATTCTTTATATAGATCCCTCTGAACCAGTTACTATGAGCATAAGTAGTGGTTATGCAGAAGGATTCAAATATTTAGCATAACTTCAAATTGATCATTGAATTTTTTTAAATATCCACCGAAATGTGAATCACAGGTGAAACTCCCCCAATCCTACATAGTAAAACCGTTGAAACACGCCCAGGCCCTTCTTCAGCCACTTGCCGACCTTATTATCGTTTAATTTGGGGGATCTTCAGCTAGTACAATGACGTATCACTCGTATCGCTCAGAAGAAATCAATAGACTTGTCGGCATCCTTCTTAATAAGATCCACCATCCCCTAAACTGTTAGCTTCTTCCTCTCTGGCTATTCAAGAGTCTTACATCGGGCATAATTGGCTGCTCATTGGCATCCTTGACATAGCGGAAAGGCATCTCGGTGCGCTCGTGCTCATTGATGAGCAATTCTGGGTAGTCCACATATTGAATCTCCTCGAGCGGTACTGGGCAGAATCAGCGTACAGCACATATATCATCTAGACTCTTTGAGTGGAACACTTACTCTTTTCGTGAACAACCAAGCGAGTAACTCGCACAGCAGTATCGGTGGTCATCTGCTTAGGCCCCAATCGGCGGCCGACATATCCCTTCTTCCTCAATTCCGAGGTGCGGTCTACGAATTCGTCAGTCTCTCCCCAAAGTGCATGGAGAAAACAAGTACATACCTCTAGGCGGGTCGTCGCCTGCAGATGCAGTTAACAATAAAAGGGTCAGTCCGAACTCAATCTGTAGATATCGCGGGGTAAAAAAAAAATTCCGTACCGAGGATACCACCGAACAAGAAGACCTCAAAAGTATCACCATCCTCGGGACTCAACTCGGTCTTAGCGGAAGGGTCTAACAAGCAGACCTTATCCTTGCGGTCGGCAAAGATCTCCTCGACACTACGCAACTCGACCTCGAGGCCCTTGGTGGCGGCCAGATCGGCGGGCATCTGCAGTTCGGCGGGCACAGAGCTGAGCAGGAATCTTGCCCCGCGGTCGTGGGATTCGCGCGCAATGCAGGCATATTCGAGCGTGGACCATGGGCCCAGCTCTGGATCCAAATGTTCAACTACGAAGGTTGGTTGAGTCATGGTGGGTGTTGTGAGGTAGACGTCACAAAAGCGGGAAAATTGAAGAAATGAAGAAGTTCAAGGTTCGGTTCCACTGTGGGCAGGTGACGAAGTTGTAATTGATTTGTTTGACCAATTAACTAAATACTTGGTATCATATTAAGATGAGCCTTGAAATGACGATGAGAATACTTTGAGATAGCCGGAGAAGGCTAAATACAATATTAATGAGGTATGTGTGCGCACCTTGCACCCCAATGTGTAAGTAATTAGATAATTAACTACTTGAGTAGAAAGAACAGAGTGAATTAGTAGGAAGTTTTATAATATCTAAATCTTTTTAAAATACAAAAATAATTCTAAAATCAGGTAGCAGACTCGATTTTGCTAAATTTCATGCCGATGCTCCGTATGAGACGCGAAGTGGTTGCCTCAGGATCAAGGTGCCTATATCTATAACTATATAACTAGTTAGGTATTGTCTTCGTAGAATACTTCTCCTTGCCATTATAGTACACATTAAATCGATATCTCCCGAGTTTACATTCATCGAGGCATCTCCATAGGTCGTGCCGGAGGGGTCTCTCTTACTTGAATCTACGAATATCGAAGGGACCTAATAAGATCAAGAAAACAAAGGTGCGTTAATCATCTCAGTTAATTCTTAACAATATATAGAATTAGCATGGGTTTAATGCTATAACTCTGCTCAGCCATGTAAGAGAATCGCAAAGTTCTACGAAAGCAAGATTAGCGCTGTCGACACAGTTTGGCATTCGCTTATGCTGCGTATAAGATGTATCAAATTATTCCTAGGTAAAAGAAACTCAATCCAGGCTACATTCAGTCGTTTTCAACCGACGAAATCCGGTGTTACTGTGCCCCAGCAACAGAGGGGTCATCTACAGGGTAATGGCGCAGGAATGGAAGTCCATAAACGTAGACATCTATTCTAGTATATTCCCTTTCTCACAAGCTTTGATCGCGAAGATTCTATCAACATGAAGACCAGTTCTCTTGTCACTTTGGCAATGATTGTCACCGTAGTCACTGCATCCCCAATTGAAGTTTCGAGTCTAGGGTTATACATAGAAAAGTCCATTTCAAAAATTAAGCCTCTTTCCGCTTTTTTATACTATATGTCTATGAAACCGAGAAGGTAAGTAAAAGATCTGTGAGAAAGAGATAGCTAAAAAGTCATCTAAAAAGACATTTGAAAAGACCAACTAAAAGGACTCACAAGGCCGCAAACGCGGCCGACGATTCTTGTGTGTTGTATATAGGAAACTCTACAAAGTTTCTCTGATGCAAACAATAGCTAATGATAGATCTAGGGAAGCGTTAATTGATGTGATCGACAACCGCGAGGTGCCGTGGGTAGCATTAATTACTCCGTTGTTTAAGCGTGAGCCCTCGAAGAAAAAGGTGGATAAATCTCATCTCTCTGGCTCAGATGTCCTACACGAATAAGGTTTTATTGGGCTATTGAGTGGAAATATAGTGTGATTTGGCTGTACTTCGCATTCCACCCTCATCACCATCCTCAAGATTGACCAACGACCGGATTTCATTGGAAGAAGGCAATTTGCTGGAAGAGAAAGCTTGTGATGGTTTAGAACTCGATTTGTGGAAGCTCCGAAGACACTCATGGTTGTTACGTGTTTCGCAAGCACAATTCTTCTGCTGGTCGCCAAAAGGGGCTTGAAAGAGAGAAAAAGTGGCCTGTAACTACTGATCTCAGGTATTCTTCTAGAATATACCTACCTTGGTTACTGTGAGCGAGAATGACTTGTCTACTCCAATAGCAGAGCTTATGTAATTATCTGATCAGGTGATGCTTAGTGAGCACCTTCAGGTCACCTGGCAGGCATGTCGATTTTGTGATGGCCCGTGATCAACCTTCCAAGGAAGTCAGAGCACTCAGGGGCGTGCTCAGTTTTACTCGGTGATCAAAAAGCGGCAAGAGGTGAGCACTAAAATGGAAGGGAATGGTATGTACGCGGGGCTAACCATGCACTCTCCATGGATGTTTTATATACTCCGTACAGGTATTGATATTCCTTTAACACTATGAGAGTACAGACAGACGGTTAGAACACCCTCTGAAAGATTAGGTCAAAATTATACCCGTATATATCACATTTGGCTTAATGTTTAAGAGGTCCTGCTGTTTAGAATGCTTTTTTTTATACTCTGTAAGAAAAAAGGAAATGTTCAATGGAATATAAACGTGGATATAGGCCTCAAAGTAGATTGACAGATCACGTGAACTCATGTTTATGATACACATATTGTATAAAACCGGTATTGCCACGGTTTATGTAGTAAAGGTATCAAAAAAAGAAACCCATGGTACCGTACTCTAACCTACAACATTGGTACAGAGTATATTGTACGCAGTTGTAGAATCCCCAGAACGTCATCTACCTACACAGCCAATGGCGGGGCATCTCTGATTCCTCACTTCTCTAGGAGTTGTTTAAATACTTTTCTATTTTGTTATTTATTATTCTATTACTCTATTACTCTATTCTCCTATTCTCCTATTCTCCTATTATTTTCTATCCCAAGTCCCCTCTCACCCTGGTCACACTTCAACTTCTCCCCGCCTTATCTTTCCCGCTTCAATTCCCCCTCCAACTTCAACTTCAACTTCACCTTTCTTCAACCATCCATCATGAATCCCCATCAGCAGAATAAAGTGGATATCAATGTAAGTACTCCTACTGTTCTATTCTATCATTATTGACAATTCCCCAGTCCCTGAGCCCAGAGGAGCAGCGCCTGCTGCGCCTCTACGGCAAGATGCCCACCAAGAAGGACGTCCTTCAGAACAAGCTCAAGGCAAGCCCAACACCAAACCAACCCCACCCAACACATCCTAACGCTTATTTTTCTATAGGAACGTAAATACTTTGATTCGGGGGACTACGCTCTCAGCAAAGCCGGCAAAGCCTCCGACGTAGGCGTCACCAACATCGGCTCACGCCACCCAGTGCCGGAGAACATCCCGCACCTAACCTCAACCTCACCAGGCGCCAACAACTCTGCCAACAACGGCAGTATCAGCTCCCAAGGTGGACAGCAAGTCCCCGGCAGCATCAGCGGACACCCTGGCTCGATCGGGTTCCAAAGCCGCAGCCCGATCAAGGAGGGAGGTAGCTATCTACACCGTGGTACCAGTATCAGTGAGGGAGATGCAGGCTCTGGTTTGGCCTCTGGATCAGTGCAGGGTGAACAGGAGCTTAGTGTCAGTCCCCCTGCTGCGAGAGAGGGTGTTCCTATCCGTCGGTAGGCGACGATACAGTCTTGCACTACGCGGTGTGGCTGTGGCTGTTCTGAGGAGGTTGATGCATGCATATCTTTTGAAGGGGGTCTGTGATTTCACTTTCAAAAGCCTGGCGCTATGGGAAACTCTTTTTTTTTACTTCTTTTTTTTTTCAAATGCCTTTCGTGAATGGGGGGACAGGATATGGATGCACTGCGGGACAGAGCAAGAGCGGGAGCAGAGATTGGTGCTTGGACTGTGTGTCATTGATACGGCAGGTGTTTTGTTCTTGACATTCACTGCCCAGTCAATTGAGCACTGCTTCGCTCTTCGGTGTCTTGGCTTTCTTTATTTTTCTCCGATTACTACCATTTACTATCAACTTATCAGCAATCTGTGGCATTCTGCTTTTTCGTTTTTCCCTTTTTCCCCTTTCTTTTCTTGACCACCGTTCTCCTTGTTCATGTCTAGTTCATGCGACAAGGTCTTGGTTATGATAATTTAGTTTCCCTTTTGGTTTACATTCTCACGAACGCTAGTTTATCTACGGTTATTTCTGCTTATACTCCTATTCGGCGATTGTGTTATACATACATGGAAAAGTCGTTCTACGCTTTTTATTGCCCACTGATGCTATGATGCTATCAAGGTCGTTGGTTGTTCTCTCCATCTCTCCTATAGTCTATTATATTTCCTTCAAATGGTAATGCCCCATATGGTATGCAGGTGTCAGCACAGTAGTTCAGAGGAACTTGTAAAACCAATATACTATTTCTAATTTCTAGATGGAGCTAACTAGATCAGGTTGTTCAAGGTTATATAAATTGGCCTTTTAACCGCACATATTCTACCCTATTTAAACTATGGGGAAAAAACAAAGAAAAAGTACATCCAAAAGAGATTCGAATAAAGAACACTTTAAAAAAAGACATATAAACAAGTCAAACATTAAGACTACATCTGTTCTATAGCTCTATTTACTCCATTGCGTATGTCAACATAGTAGATGTCTGATTCGGCATTATAAGATCTGTGTACTCGGTACAGGTAATAGAATAAAATACAGAGAGAACTAGAATCCATTAGCCTCTTTAGCCTCTTTTCTAGTGCGTCGAATGTTTTCTAGCCCCTAAATTAGTTTAGTACAGCCTAGGTAGAAAATGGTGCTCCGACCGCCAGTCTAATTGTAACACTTATTAGAAAGAGACTTCCGCTTCTTTTTTTTGATTGGAACTTTAGTTTATTTGGTTACTTTACTTGTTCTACTTGATCCAAGGTCAATCTTGTTCATCATTTTTTTTCCAGGGGTTTCTATTTCTCTAGATCTTTGACCCACGTGAAGTGTCTTGAACAGCGATAAGCTCCAAAGGGGAAAAAAAAAAAGAAAACAGTGTGTTTCTTCCCCCTCCTTGACTTTCTCTCTCCCCATCCAGCTCTGAACACGACAGTTGCCTCAGAGCCTCCCTACCCCTCCATCCCCTCGATTCCCTTACCCCGTAACCCCCTACGGCGGTCCGATGTGGCTCTTTCGAGTCTTTTCGTCGGCCTTGTTCCTCGCCATCACCGTCTCGTCTATCCCACTAGCCTTCGATGTGGGCGGCAAGACATGTGGCCTGGCCTTTTCGCTGTCCTTGGCGGTCTTTTACTTCCTGGTCTCGCTGTTGAAGGTCACCACCCCTGACCGATCTTGGTTCCGTTCCTCCATCATCGCCGTTCTCCGCTTCACACAATGGGCCGTCATCTTGGTCCTTCTGATTTGGTCGTTGAATCGATTCTCGGTTGATGCCGACAGCACAGGCACGGGATGGGTGGAGCGCACTTTCAGCGGCAAGAGGGCGCAGGATTCCTCCATTCAGGAATGGCTCTTTGGGCGTGACGGCCTGGTGGAAACTGTGACCCTCGGCAACTGGGATAGACTTCTGAGATGGTCTACCCCGGTCTTCCAGCTGGCAGAGGGCTTCTGCAGTTTACTGGTGATTCAGGCTGCTGGTCAAATTACCCGCTGGCTCGTCAACCGAGGTGGACGCAGCGATAGCTGGATGGTATGTTTTCTTGCTCTCTCATGGATATCGCGATCAAGCCTAACCCTCATCTTAGATCGGCCTCTTGGTTTTGTCGGCTACCATTATCTCCAGCTCGGTTTACTTCCTCTGGCGTGTTCTGCAATTCCCCGAAATCTCCAACGTCGATGCCGCCTTGATCGGAGTCTCTGTCACATGCGCCGTCATTTTGTGTGCCTGGGGTATTGGAAGTGGTCGCGGTAACCCAGTCGAAAGTTCTCTCCTTTTTGCCTACATCGTGCTCTGCATCTACCAGATCTTCACGGACTATCAGCCATCGCACCCGGTGGAACAAATATCCTCGCCCTCGCAGGTCGGAGACTTCCCTCCACTGCCTCCCATCATCATGGCCTCGTACACAACCCTAATGCACGCGGTGTCTCTTCTGCCGTCGATTATTCACGCAGCCTTGAACGTCATTACCGCCGTTTTCAGCGCTGTCACTCCCTCCGTCCTCATCTCGCTCGCATATCGCCTGCTTGTATTGTATGCATCGACGCGCATCATCCCAGCTGTCCGCGAGTCTGGCGCCCGTGCCCTTTCCCAGGAGGCTTCAATTGACGATACCGACGCAGCAGGTCAAGTGCTGGGATTCCTGAGCTACTTCGCCCCGAGCATTCTCATCGCTGTTTACACCAGTCTCCTCATGCAGCACTTCGCATCAACATCACAAGCAATGGGTGGCAGCGGCGAATGGTGGAGCAGTCAAGGAAACGGCGGTGGTAACCCATGGCGATGGATTAATCTTGCTTGCACAATATCCCTTTACGCGGTCGAGCTATGGCTGGGGGAAACCAACGATCTCGACAATGGAGTGGCAGGCCACTGGAAAACCGACTGAAGGATGACTTGCCAGAGTCAACGGCTGCTCAATCAATGATGCCTACGCTTCCTTCTTATCAGTGCCGCGGAAACAGCGCCGCGGGAATCCGAAGTTCGATCGAATCGGTTCCTTCGATGTGGGATATTGCTGCATGAGAATTGTCGGCCACAAACCTACCAAGTGACCTATTTCGCAGCATCCTTGACAACCACTCAGCGGCGATTCGTCTGGGAGTTTCGCCAATGACCTTCCACCTTTGCTACAGCTACTGCGGAGCGATTCCTTCGGAGTAGTTTCGCTCTGACGCCATACACCACCGGACTTCCCTTTTGATTGGACTTTGTTCCAAATCACCCTGCCTTTGCTCTTCCTTGCTTCCCCCACCAAGCATACTCTTCTCGATTGCTATATGGGTGTATTTTGTTGTCTAGTGTCTCGAGGCAAACATCACTCTGTTCCATATCTTACACCCCTTTTCACGACTCGACGATACCAGATAAACCTGTTTCTTTTTTTCATCTTTTTCCTCCATGTCTTCCATATCCACCCAGAATTACCACCGTTTGTCCAGTTTGGCACTTATACCCTCTGCTGCTGTCCACACTCAACCTTCCTATTCACAGCTTCCTGGTCCTTTTTTTGCTCTCCTCAGCCAAATCTTGCTCCATCCACACACACACACACACACACATCCGCACGCACACACAGTCCAATGGTCTGACTTGACGCCATTACTTGTACATAGGTTACCTGGTTCTTTCTTCTCTTGTATTTCTTGCCAGGCGCTGGGTGGGGTTCAATAGACATTCGATTTTCTTTCCAGAACGTATTCGAGTGTTATAGAGCAGGACAGTTGTAGTCTTGTAGAAAACCATTGATTATTTTTGACCTTTCATGGCTATTAAAGCTAGGTAACACATCCCCGTTTCTCCTAGGCTTTTTTTGTCAAATTTCATTTGTCTTTATCAGGCCCAAGAATAGTTGAATAAGCCCGGTGCCGCGTCTGCTCTTGACGACCTAGTTCAATAAACTGATTATGTATTATGTTGGATTCAGACTACCTATGTTTAGGACGTTATATCTTCCAATCAACTTCAAGCTATCTACAGAGCTAATTGTAGTTCTCTTCAAGAGAATCAGGTGTAGATCTCATACATCGAGAACTTAAAGTCACATGCCAGCGTTCAGACCTATCCTCGAGCCCTAATAACCCGATATGGTAACGTAGATAAGAAACTCAGCCAGCAGCAATTAATACGCCGTAGACTGTTCCCTTTCATTTTGAATGCTCAGATTCAATAAATACTTCAAAATGGCCGAAAACGCAGCAAAGAAGCTCAAGACCTCGTCCCCCTTGATCGGGACACACAAGTGAGTGCAACGGTCCTCAAATTGCGACTCGTCTAGCTCAATCTCCTCATATACTGACCAAAACAGCGGCCACTTCCACGCCGACGAGGCCCTGGCCGTCTACCTCCTCCGCCTGCTCCCCACATACGCCTCCTCCCCTCTTGTTCGCACGCGCGACCCTGCTGAGTTGGAGAAATGCCACACTGTCGTCGACGTGGGCGGCGTGTACGACCCCGCCATCCACCGGTATGACCACCACCAGCGGACCTTCTCTACGACTTTCCCGCAGCACGCCACCAAGCTCTCCTCCGCTGGCCTAGTGTACATGCACTTTGGCAAGGCGATCATCGCCCAGAAGCTCTCCCTGCCCGTGGAGCACGCCGACGTAGACCTGCTGTACGAGAAGCTGTACACGGACTTCATCGAAGCGATTGACGCTAACGACAACGGGATCTCCGCCTACGACCAGGCCGCGCTTGCCGCTGCCGGAGTCGAGAAGCGCTTCAAGAACGGCGGCATCACGCTCGCCTCAATGGTTGGTGACATGAACAACCCAGACCCCACCAGCCCGCCCGGCGAGCCCCAGGACGAGGACAGCCTTTTCGGACGCGCTAGCACGCTCATTGGTAACGCTTTTGCGCGCAAGATGCACCACGCCTGCACGTCCTGGATGCCTGCCCGCACGACTGTGGGCTCCGCCTACGCCTCGCGCAAGGACACCCACCCCTCCGGCCGCATCGTCGTCCTCCCCCAGGGCGGCGTGCCCTGGAAGGAGCACCTGTACAACTTCGAGGCTGAGGCTTCAGGAACCAAGGAGGTTGACCCCGCCGCCCAGGTGTACTATGTTCTGTACCCCGAGAACGCTACCGAGGGAGCCAAGTGGCGCGTGCAGTGCGTTTCCGTCTCCGAGAGCAGCTTTGAGTCTCGCAAGCCTCTGCCTGAGGCGTGGCGCGGTGTCCGTGACCAGGACCTTGATGGTGTTATGGCTGCGGAGGCTGAGAAGAATGGCCAGAGCAAGATCCCCGAGGGTGCGGTCTTTGTTCACGCTAGTGGATTCATTGGTGGCCACAAGACGAGAGAGGGTGCTATGGCTATGGCTGAGCGCAGCCTTGAGCTATAGGTTTTTGGTTGATGATAACTAAAGACTAAAAGGAAAAAATGCATTTTTGATGAAAACGTTCGATATTATGACATCCCAAGGAAATCTATGATTTATTTTGACATGACCTTTTTCCCTTTGCAACTCTGGGTCTTCAGAAACGATTGTAAATAATCAACTTGGTCTTGAAAGCACCGGATATCACAAACGTCTGTCGTTAGTAGAACGCCTGGGATGACTCTTCGGGGCTTCTCTACTTTGGTGTCCGAGATGTAGTAGACGAGTTTTGAGATATCTGGTGCGTGAAATTTGGACTGTCAATTCAGCCAGATTGTTGTTTCTCAGTGAGAAATGAGCGAGAGGCCTTGGTATTCAGAGGGTGTAGAACGAAGCCTGGGAGAATGAGCTGAATGACCTTTCTCGGGCTTTCCGGAATGGCGCTCCAGATATTGGAGCACTTCTCCTCGTGGCGACAGAAGCGCGTACTTTGTTACTAACGAAGGACTGGCTCTTTGCGCTCTAATCCGATGGCATCGGTAGAGTCCAGGAGCCTACTGATTTGGTGAAGCATGATCAAGCCCTCAGTGACGGATGTTCAATGCACTGATATCTTCAATGCTTCCACTGCCATCTCCGGACGTAGTCATATCCTTGGGTTCAGCCTGAGTGGCCGAATCCTCGCGCTCGCCCATTGCGCGTTGGATGAGCTTCGCCTTCGTAGCGGCGCCTTTGAGACGCTCGTCCACGTCATTGACAGCTTCCTCCGTATTACTCATATCCAGAGTAGCCGGATCAACGAGTTCAAGAAGCGTCTGGAGATTCCTGGCCAGTCGAGTGCTGTGTGGTGGGAGACTGGGCATGTCTTTGCAGATAGATGGATGAAGAGAAAGAGTATCCGTTGTGCTATCCACCTGCGATGCGGCACCTTCGGACGATTTCATATCCAGTCTCTGTGCCCAGACTAATGCCTTGCCATACAAGCGTCCCATCTCGACAAACTTCTCGAAGCCTTTCTCAACGGCGAAAACGCTGCCTTCAGTATATCCGGTAGCGGCTCCATCCGCGGTGCCCAGCTCATATCCCTCATTGTAGAATTGCTCCTCCAGGTCAAGGAGACTGTCCAGAAGATTGTGCTCCATTGTGGATATAAGAGGTATGAGTCAAAAGTTGAAGAATCCAATCGATAACGGTTTTTTTTTCCTGATTGCGCGGGCCATGTGACGAGATGCCCACTTTCTGATTTTCCCGCCTTTGCCCCTCCAACAAAGACGCTTTTCCCTTCAACACCACAAGATGACGGATCCCATATTGCCCAAAGCTGGCGAGCGCAATATCCTCGTGACGAGCGCTTTGCCCTACGTGAACAATGTTCCCCATCTGGGTAACGTCGTGGGCTCTGTGCTGAGTGCCGATGTATTCGCTAGGTATGAGTCAACCCCATACAAAATATAGCATTGCGCCATGAAACTGACAGCTACTCAACAGATACCACAAGGCCTGTGGCCGACGAACATTGTACATTTGCGGTACAGATGAATATGGAACCGCAACGGAGACCAAGGCGCTGGAGGAGAAGATGTCGCCAGAGGATCTGTGCGCCAAATACAACAAGATTCACCAAGATGTGTACGAATGGTTCAACATCGGCTTCGACCACTTTGGTCGCACTCCCACAAAGAAGCACACCGAGATCTCGCAGTCGATCTTTAAGCGCCTGCACGAGAACGGCTTCCTCGGCGAGCGCACCGCTGAACAGCCCTTCTGCGAACAGCACGGCTCGTTCCTGGCTGATCGCTTCGTGGAGGGCGAATGCCCCCGTTGCCACTACGACGATGCCCGTGGAGACCAGTGCGACAAGTGCGGTCACCTCCTCGACCCCTTTGATCTCATCAACCCGCGCTGCAAGATTGACGGCGCTGCCCCCGTCCGCCGCGAGACGAAACACATCCACATCTTGCTCGACAAGCTCCAACCAGAGATTGAGAAATGGGTCCACCCCGCTATTGAGAAGGGCAACTGGCCTAGAAATTCACGCGTTATCACCGAGTCCTGGTTGAAGGAGGGTTTGAAAGACCGTGGTATCACCCGAGACTTGAAGTGGGGTGTTCCCGTCCCGCTGGAGGGATACGAGAACAAGGTTCTCTACGTGTGGTTTGAGGCTTGCATCGGCTACCCCTCGATTACAGCCAACTACACAGACGACTGGGAGAAGTGGTGGCGCAACCCGGAGGATGTGCAGTTGTGGCAGTTCCTGGGCAAGGACAACGTTCCCTTCCACAGTGTGATCTTCCCTGGTACACAGATCGGCACGAGAGATAAGTGGACTATGCTGCACCACCTGAGCACGACCGAGTACCTCAACTACGAGGGTGGCAAGTTCAGCAAGTCTCGTGGCGTGGGTGTGTTCGGCACGAACGCCCGTGAAACCGGTGTTTCCGCCGATGTGTGGCGTTACTTCCTGCTGAAGAACCGCCCCGAGACCGGCGACACTCAATTCGAATGGGGTCCCTTCGTGGACAGCAACAACGGCGAGCTCCTCGCCAAGCTAGGAAACCTCGTCAACCGCGTCATCAAGCTCGTCACCGCCTCTTACGGCTCCATCATTCCGGAATTCACCGTGCCAGAGACCTTCAACCCATTCCTAGAGGAGGTCACCGAACACCTGCGCCAGTACCACGAAGATCTGGAAGGCGCACACCTGCGCGCTGGTGTGCAGACAGCCATGCGCATCGCCGAGGCGGGTAACGGACTGATCCAAGCCAACCGACTCGACAACGCGCTGATTGCGAACGAGCCCGAGCGCGCCGCTGCCGTCGTCGGCACAGTGCTCAACCTGATCCATCTGCTGTCCAGCGTGTTCTTGCCATACATGCCTGCAACCTCCAAGTCGATTCTGGAGCAGCTGAACGCATCTTTCCAGTACATCCCCAGTGTTGAAGAGCTTCAGTCCGGCTGGAAGCCTACTTCGCTGAAGGCGGGCCACAAGATCGGCAAGGCCGCTTATCTGTTCACTCGTATTGATCCCAAGAAGGCGGATGAGTGGCGTGAGATGTTTGGTGGGTCGCAGGCTGACCGGAAGAAGAAGGAGGAGGAGGCTGCCAAGCAGGCTGCCAAGAAGGCTGCTGCTAAGGCTAAGAAGAAGGAGAAGAAGGAGAAGGGTCGTGCTGGTGCTCCTGAAGGTGGTGTTGAGAGGTCTGCTAAGGGTGGTGCGGAGAAGGTCTCCGTTACCACTGAGGGCAAGAATGACCAGGCGGTTGAGAAGATCACGGATGGAGTGGCGCAGGTTACTTTGCCTACCTCGTAGATAGTCAGGTCTTCAAAGTGATCTAGATGAGAAACAAAAAATACATAAAAGGCGTGTTGTGGGGGCTTTTCTTTTATGAATTTCCACGAGAGATGTTGTGAATGGGTTCATGAATGGGGATCATTTTCTGGGCATATTCAACTGGCTTGGGGAATTCTTCCTTTTTACGGGGATCATACGCATGGATGCAATGAAGGTGTTTTGTTTTTGATGTCTTGATCTTGCATGTCCCGTTTCCTTGTCCCTGCTTAGCTCTATGATTTATATCTATAGTGAATTGTCACAATTCTGGAACTACATCTTCAAGGTTCTAGTAGACCCTTCCAAGAAAGAAAAAAAAAAATCCCATTTGCACTTAATCAAAACACGCCGATATGGTAAAAATTTCATTACAGGCTCGTTGTGGCGATGGGACACGAAAGCGATTGGCGAAAAGAAACGCCGCCCAGTCCCACGCCAAAAAAAAAGAGAAGAAAGAAAGCTCCGGTCCAAATCAACGCTTACGCGTGCTCGGTCTGGGCTTTGTCTCATCAGGTCCGATAGGGTGCAGCATGACCTTGTTGGTAGTCTGTTGGGTATTGGCGGAGTAACCCTTACTCCAGTCGTAGCTGACAGAGTAAGCAAAGATATTTCCAGTACGGTTGAAAGCGGTGGTGGTGATAGGGCCTCCGACAGCGGGATAACCCTTGAGACGGTGCTTCGCATCCTTATCCCAGAAGTGGAAGGTCCCGTCGGCACCTGCAGTGCTGAAGGTACCGTGAATGGGGTGGAAAGAGATGGCGTTAACGGAGTAGATATTGCAGACATCGCGGTTTGCAGGTGGGGTTTCACGGTGGCACTTGAAGGAGAAGTTTGAGGCGGAATCCTTCTCCTCGACGTACTGAATAGCACAGCGGCCTTCGACGGAGCCGACAGCGAAGCCCGAGGCATCTGAAAAGCAGCTGACTACCCGCGTCTGCCACTTGAGAGGTGATTGCATGGTCTTGTAGAATTTTGTTGGCTGGTCGAGGTTGATGATATTGATGTAGCGGTCTGCGGTACCGATGACGAGCAGTTTGTTCTTGACGTCCATGGTGTAGACACGCTCCTGGCACTCGACGGAGGCAATTGCGGTGGACTGGCGCAAATCCCAGTATTTGACTGTCTTGTCCCACGAGCCGGTGATCAGGAGTGGGGATCCGCCCACGGAGGGATTGGGGATCATATGGCAGCTTCGAATGGGGGCGTCATGAGCGGCAACTTGGGTTGTCGCGCCTGAGCCGAGATCGAGCATGCGGGCTGCCTTGTCGGCACCAGCACCGACGACCTTGGTTCCATCCTATAAAGAGAGAGAAAAAAAAAAGACCATGTTAGTTTCCGTGCCTGGGACTTGGGTTGTTGGGGGGAGGGGGTTCATTTGTGAGGGTGGTGAGAAGGAGTGTGAGCTTACTGGAGACCAACAGCAGTTCAGAACTGGAGCTTCGTGTTCGAAGAGAGCCTTTCCTTCACTTTGTCCCTGGTCGTTGATTTCGTAGATGCGGACTTTCTTGTCCCAGGAGGCGACGGCTAGGTGTTCGCTGGTAGGCGAGAAGCGGAGATCCGAGATGCCATCCTCGGGGGGAGTGTTAAGGGCAACGTCCTTGGAAATGTCACCGGTGGTGTTTGTCTGGCCCGCCGAGGCCGACGACGCGCCGGCGCCGAAAAGTGACATTTGAAAGGGCGCGAGAGGTGTGATGTGGTAAAGGGTATCGAGGGAGGGATGAAAGGATGTGAACAGAAAACAAAGGCAAAGCTGAATTCACAGCTGAGGAGTCATGCAAAGAAGAAACAAAGTCCAGCTCAGTGGAGAAAGCAAGAGACAGAGAAGTCGATGATAATTGTAGCTCGACAGAAAGCGATGCGCGAGGCAGAAAATATGTCTCACCGCCTTGGTGTCTGTGGATTTTATACTCCGTACTTCAGTCGAGTCTTCATGTTTTATCTTTCAACCTTTGTATTTTAGTTTCAATCTTTGACACATGCTGGATCTTTATATCTTTATGTTCAATTTATTAAATTGACAAAGCTATAGTCCTGTCTAGCTTTCTATCGATGCCATGAGTCACGACCATCAAGGCAGCATTGTCGGACTGCAGTTGTCCGTTTGTAAACAATTTTGATAGATGCCTTGCTCAATGGTCATTTTGAGGCATCTAGAGAGATTTAAGTACAAAAATGAGACTGGGGTTGACCTTTGCTTTCTTGGCATCATCTGGCAGTCTAAACGAGTGTCTGCAACAGCTTGATACCGAGTGATAACTGGGCTGTTGGCCCAACATTGTATGTTCCCTTTTAGGCGAGTGGTTATGACTGTGAAATCAATATGACTTCAAAGTTAATAACCATCTTACATTGTGGTTTGATGGCTTTTTATCCAAATATAGGATGACGAGTACATATTCCACTATCAAATCTAGTTTAAATCCACTAATCAAATCCAGAGGTAATTAAGATATATCCCAAGGTTAAATCGATTGGTATCAGTGCGATGAGGTAATGGTAGTTAATTACGCCATAAGGGAAAAATGTTAATTAAGAGCAGAAACCCTGGTTAAGACTTGGAAGCATTGAGTTTTGCCGGGTGTTAGTGAATAATGGCCTCACGTGGTCAGTTTCCTCGCTATGCAGGATGAGGTAAGGATGTTTGAAGAGTACAAGTACACGGAGTGGTATGATTAAGATGCGTAGAATCAGGTGACAAGTCGTACGATATAGTGGTAATATAATGTATTAGTATAGGATATAAGAACATTAGGACTAATATAACATTAATACACTAATACAACACTAACATAACAGCTAATAGAGCTCATACAGCTAATACAGCTAATACAGCTCATATAAGAGTGATCGGCCATAAATAAAGTGGAGCCCAAATGCGGGGTGCAGCGCTAAGATTGGCCAAGATTAACAATGTTGATGTCAGTTGAAATGATCCGGGCCGGTAATTCTTACTATTGTTACTATGTAGATTCTATCTTTATATATAGATGATGTATAGTCTAAGAATATAGGTGAATAATTAGTTCATAGATTATAAGTAAAGTAATTAAACTGATTTAAAGTAATATAGATAGAATAATAAGAGAGGTACAAGGTACCTTCATATAAGACAACCGCGTCAAACCAAGTGACATGACATCCATGACCCAACCTTGGTCACCTGCCTTCACTTTCCCCTCTCTTTTCTTCTTCTCATCTCCTGATCTTTTTCTGATTCATATATTTCCCTCCCATCTTCACCCTTTTCCATCTTCAACTTGATCACTCTACAATGTCTGTTCCTTTAACCAAAGTCGATTCGGCCATCGCTGGCTTATCCATATCCGATGAAAAACCTGAGACCACCGAGAAGGAGGTCAAGAAGATCCACAAGCGACGCTCCTCGACGGTAGAAGGCATTTGGAACATCAAGGACCTTGGTAAGTGCTCATCAATCTCTATGAGGAAAGCTATACTAATATCACTCCAGAAAAAGAAAAGCTGGACCTTACCCTACCAATTGAAACACAAAAGACTGGGTGGTTAGTATCTCATGTTAGTTCCATTCCTCCCAATCTCACTGACTTCTGTCCAGGAAACTCAATACCTCCGTCTCATCCATTGAGGACAAAGAGATCCTCAAAATGTTCCTCGTCACTCCCCCCGTCAAGAAGATTGACCTTCACTTCCCCCTTGGCCTAGAGGTCACCGCTCGGAACTCCAAGGGCGTCACAATCAAGGACGCATTAGATGCCATCCACAAACAGTTCAAGAAGAAGGTCAGTGGTTCTACAATACCGACCATAGAGAATCCATGATGACTGACGTGACCCCGCTAGGCGGATGACGAACTTGACAAACCCTATCTCGCTGGCTTCGAGTGGGACAAGGAAGAGTGCTGGACTCGGTTGATTGTGCACCAGAAGAAGGAGGGTGCACCACAGCCCAGCAAAAAGACCAAGAAGAAGTCCAAGGATGAGGCATAGATTGGCATTAGCCCATCAACCCGGGTGTTTCATGACATGACCATGAACATAGACAAGTGTCCCCGGATGCCATTCTTCAATTTCTCCTACCCTTTCTCCCTTCACTTACCAGTCATCATAATGGATGTTCTTACCGGGGACTATTGACTCCCCTCAATCTGCAATGCGCAATTTGACTTTTTTATCTTCTGCTTTTTTTACAGTCCCGTTCGGCTGCTCTGGGTTCACTACGTTTCCAACGTAGAAACAGGAACTAGGAGGGGGGCGCGATGGAGATTTCGTATTTTGATTTTATCTTGTCTACCTTATTTCCGTCAGTCTTCCCTGTCTGGCCCGGCTTTTATGTATCTACCCTGGGTGGACCGGTATGTGCCGACCGGTATGTGCCGTTCACTCCTTCTGACGCCTAGTGGAGATCGAATTCAGTAATTCCCGGCTGTCTTTTTCAAATGTAGATGTTGTATGAGAGATATGATGTAGAAAGCCAATCCGAGGAGACAATTGAGGCCCAAGTGGACAGGCCAAGCCACGCTATACCTTGACATCCACAACCTCATATTGTACATGGGCATACGATCAATCTACGAGAAGACAGAAAATATGTATCCATCCCCCACAGAGATCCCTAGTCCCAAAGCGATCCCCAAGACTTCCGCCCTCTCAAAAAAACCTCGTCCGAGTACTTTGGCTTCATCCCCAGCCTAGTATAAGCCGCCTTGACATTTTTCACAACATCACATTCCAGACTCGATTCCAGACTCGAATAATAATAATTTCGACCCCGGTACGCCTCTCCCAGACGAGTATAAAACACCAAATCCAGATCCCGGACACCAAAGAGCTCTAGATCCTCGCAAATCCGTTGAGGGAGGAATTCCTGTCCCCAGACCATCTCCGTCGCGGAGTATTCATTCTGATCCCACCTGTCTCCGAAGATGAGTGATTCAAAAACGATGTCCATTCGTAGGCCACCGGCTGATATTTTTGGGTCATCCTTGGAGGGGATTACGGATGTCAGCTATGGCTCTTTGTAGGAGGTGAATGATATATGGGTGTATGTGGACAAATAGAAAGACGAACAAACAGAGTGATCATTATGTAGATATAGATAACTATATGAATGTATGTCATGTAAATAACCAGAGCTATACTCACCAACGCCTCATAAATATACAAAGATTGCCCGCCATGTCCGACATTACTCCTTAGCAGCGACAGCGTATACACAGGCGGCTGCTGGACCAGCATACGGCGCCAGCTGGCTTCTGGTCTGATGTATGCGTCCCATTTGTGCGGGTTCTTGACCATGTCGAATGTGGTGAATGTAAGCTTAGAAGTGGTTTTCTCATTTGTAGTGTCGGTGTCGGTATCGTTCTTTTTATTGGGATTTGCTCTATTGCTAGAACCGGACTGGTGGAAGATTGACGGGAAGGTTTCTGCTAGCAGTGGGTTCTGGATCTTTGCTTTATTCAACGCATTGTCCAGGGGTCGGAAGAATAGGGCCCATTGGATGGGTGGGGAGGAGTTGATGAAATGGGACCAGGTGTGGCAGATTCGGGTTGCTTTTGTGAGGAGGGTGCGGGTATCCAGACTGAGGAGGATTAGTTCGAAGATCTCGGGGATTGAAAGGGCGTAGGATTGGGCTGGGGTTGGGGGAGGGGCCATTGGGGTTAAGGGGAAGAAGAAGATGAGCTGTTGAAACTCAGCCTGGGAGGTTTTAGGGGCTCTTTGGTGCCAGATTGGGCACAATTGAGCCTCATCACATGTACACGTGATGGACATTTTTTTTTATCTTGGCGGGATTATTTGGAATTTGGAATTTGGAATTTGAAGGTGTTAGATGGACATGTTTGGGATTATATGGAGATAGGATGTAATCGAGTATGTACAGTTGTAACGAGGAAGAATAAAGATTCACTTCTCATCTAGAACGGCCCGAACTCCCAAACAGAACCAAGACGATCTCGTCAAGAATGGTAAAAACAAGATGGGTATTAAGATGCTGGTTATTCAGCGTAGCAAAGATGCGCCGGGCAGCAGCCTGCGCATTAGCTCTGCCGACGACGTTACCCGCCAGATCCGGGATGAGGGTAGCCAAGACAACAGTGGCTTCGGCACGACTATTGAGACGATCTGCGGCCGAGCGAGGAGGCGCCTTGCGGAGTACGCCGCCGGGCCAGAGAGTATCGCGAGCGAGAGCAAGGTACTTGGTAAGCGAGTCATCCTGTACCAGGCCGCGCGCTCCGTCGCGGACCTTACGCTCTATTGTCCCGCCAAGGAGCTGGTGCAGGACGACGACAACGGCACGGCCGCGCAGCCAGTTGTTGCCGCGGTTTAGCTCGAAGGCTTCAAGGAAGAGATCGCAGATGGGCTTGATGAATGGCTCAAGTTCGCGGTCTTCGAAGGCGTTTAGTTCCGCTTCGGCTTCGGCGGCTGTGACGGCGTCTTCGGTTGCGAGACTGGAGTCTGGGACTGTCGTGTTGCTGGCTTGCTGGGTGGCGGCTGAGATGAGGTTCTGGCCTGCGGTAGATAGTTGGTCTAGGACGCCGAAGTTGCCAAGGAAATCATCCATACCATCTGTGACGGAGTTGTAGATGCGTGTGACAATGTCTTTGGTTTCTCCTTCGTTGTCGCGGGAATTTTCTTTACGGGGCAAAATCGCACGTTGGGAGAGGAATGCACGTAGATCGCGGCTGCGGCAGACCTCTGGTAGGAGGAGGAGTTTCTGTAAATAGGCTTCGAGAGCGAGTCGCCGTTTCTGAAGGAACTCTTTCTGTAGTTTCATCACGACGCGTCGCCGGGGGAATTCCAAGTGTCGGACAGAAGGGTAGCGTTGGCGTAGCTTTTGATGCAAATCGTGGAACTCGCTATATCGTCGTGCAACGACCCACGATGCAGCAGGCATTTGCTCGCCGGCATTTCTTCGAACCTCCACAACGTCTAAAAGAACCAGTTAGTATGGACACATACGGCACATGAGAAAATTCCCTTACACATTGCGAATTCACGACCATCGTCTTCCTCTTTGCCCACAACAGTAGACTTGAGGCTAACGGTCGATCGGCCAAACAAGCTGTTATCGCTTTCCTGGAGAATGTACTGTTGCCGCTGCATTTCCTTGCGGTGCATTTCGCGCTGGATGCTGGCCTTGGACTTGCGCAGGATTCTCAATTCCGCGGTGTTGTTTGTCAGTTCTGCTTTGCGTGTCAATGCCTGGACCACGGCGTCCTGGGCTGCAAGCTTGTCGATATCCACCGAGAGCGCCTCGATCGCTTCCGTTAGACCCAAGTCACCCGGGGCGGCTTCGTGAACTTCATCTGCTGAGTCCTTTTCATCCACGCCGTCTGGTTCTTCATATTCATCTTCGATGAATTTCTGTTGATCCGGAAATAAGTCGTCATGAAAAACACCCAGTCGTGACGCATGATCCACTAGACCAAGCGATGCGATGCTCTTCTTGGTTCTTTCATTGCGGTTGTCAACCTGGGGAATTTCGGACGAGCTGCGCGACGAAAGAACAGGACGCTCCGGCCCGAACAGACCTGCAGCATCTCCTTTGAGGTCTTCGATCCTTGCATTTTTCGGCTCATTGGTAATGATATCATTAAGCGCTGCCTCCATCGTCTCTAGGACCTGGCTTTGGCTTTGACCAGCATCATTCTCGCCACTCTGGGAATCCTTACCCAAACTATGGGTGGACGTGGCGAGATTGTCGGTGTCGTAGTCTTCATCAAATAGATGACCAGATCGTTCTGAGTCTATTGATCGTCGTGGTGAATCATCATCATCAAACAATTTCCCCATGCCCCGCACATCACTAGACGAGACAGCGGCTCGTCGAAGGTCTTTCGAAGTTCTCAATCCCGGCTGGGAGGTGGTTCGTGATAACAAAGGGGGGAGAGATCGCCTCTCGGGAGTTTCAAAACTGACTGCTATAGGAGAGGATTGTCGAACTGGCGCCTGGGCAGCAGATGCTTCATCAGACGCAAGATACTTCCAGTATAGATCCGACTCCTTGAACTTCGGATAATAAGTATCCTGGAGATCCTCTAGAATGGCCGACTGGGTTGTCAAAACCACCATCCGCGCTTTTCGGTATTGTTCCGGGGTAGCACGCTTTCCTGCGCTGAGGAATGTCTTGACTACTCGGCGAGACTCTTCAGACACCTTCAGTTCTGGTTTTGAGAGGTAAGTTTCACTGATGAGAGCTAGATCGTTTCTGTCTGCTGGTTTCCATGCTAGTGAAGTGGGCACTGCCTCATCTCCAAAATCATCTTCAAGTGGGTTGCGGAATCCATCTACAACAACCCAGAATTGGACAAGCGACATCAGCTTTTGTCGGTCCATAAACTCCATAAAATAAGAAAGCCCAGATGCGCTGTGCATCACGTCAACTAGTGATGATTCATGCGTTCTAGATGGGATCTCTGGTCGAAGGTCTAGTGCTGGAGGGACATGAGAGTTATCGCCAGGTCTCGCAAGGTTCGCCACTTTCTGATCAAGAACACGCTTGCCTGTTTCCAAACGCTTCAGATAGACCGGATCCTGGCCCTCGACCACGCTCTCTTGCTTCAATTGACTGGAAACGAGGGCACGGAACCGACGGGCATCGGAGAGGTTGTTACATTTCCTGATTGCCCTCACAAAGCGCTCAAAGGCTCTCTCCGAATCAGTTGCTGACAGTCGTGGGAATGGTTGCCCACGCTTGGATTTAGGTCTGGGTGATGCATGCTGGTCCAAAGCGGCGCGTAGTTTGCGTACAGTCTTTCGATCCTGCAAAGCTGTACGGCCATATGCTTCCATTAGTTGGTTCCATGTGTCCGGATCTGATAATGAAGTAACCATCGGAATAAGCACAGCGCAGGAGATGATTTCGCGAATCAGAACCGACACAATTCGACTGTTCAGTACGCTTTCCGGGAATAGCTGGGGTAAAAGGCCAACCGCTAGCTTGCGCAGGTACTCCTGTTGGACAGACTTTTGATCGGACGCAGAGGTTGCAACCGCAGGATGTAAGCGACCTTCACGGTATTTGTTTGCAATGGCCAAATCAAGCTCTCCAGACTCAGTCACATTTCGATTGAGATTGCGTCCCCGAACAGAACGCTCGGCAATGTCAAATTCTTTGAGGTGCGATGTCACGATAGGAAAGATACGTGATACAATCAGCGAGACCATGTCCTCCGCAACCAACCTATCTCGGAGGTTCTCAAGGGCGACACGAATCGTTCGATCAACCTCATTGGCAAATATGGGGTTCGGACTGATACTGCCGTACCACGAGGAAATAAAGTCTCGGGTGATAAAAGACAGAAGTTCGTCGATCCCTTCCGATACGACAAAGGACTGAGGATAGAGTGGCCGGGGACGGTATCGCGTGCTCCGGCGGACATTCAGCACTTCCTTTCGCCATTGGTTGGGTTTGATGAAAGCCACTGAAACGGTTTTGTTGACTTTTTCTTTCTGGTGCCGGATTGTCAATGCGAAAAGTCCTAAAATACCCACAGAAGATAGGACGGCACCCAGCGTCACGGCATACCCTAGATACCGGAGGATCGGCAGCCAGCGAACCACAAGACCCCAAGCGATGAATACGCCGACGCCCGCCAGAACTAGGTCGCGACTACTAAGGGCCATTCTCCCCACACGCTTGTCAGAGCTCCACGGCTCATAACGATCACTCCCGGGAACCTGGGAGCGAACAGCTCGGCATAGTATTGTGGTCGCGGTCAATTGGGCCTGAATGGCGGTGAAGCTCTCGTTTGTATTGGGCGTCTTGGAATGAAGTCGGTATCTGGCGTTGCAGATTCCCTAGGGCTTAGAAGAGATAAAGAAGTTGATCTCAGCTGTAAAGGAAGTATCAAAAAGAAAGGCCAAGCAGAGAGTCGAGAAAGACACAATCCCGTGACCGTGCGGGAGGAACCCGTGGACGTCATTTTTGTTTACTTAAGCTGTCAATCCGGGGCCGGCACCCAACGTTCAACTTCATCTTTCCCCTCTTCTTCTCCTTCCTCTTCCTCTTCCTCTTCTTATTCTCTTCTCTTCACTCTTCCTGGTTGAACGGTCTCTTAGCCATGGCCTCTTTAACAGATTTTGTCGATTTTTCCTCTAAGTCTTTACTATGTGAGTTGGTCTCTCTACAGAATCTCAACAATTTGCATGTGATTGACCCCAACAGGGTCCGCCGTGACTATTGCTTTTAACCCAATTTTCTGGAAGTGAGTGTCCACATTTTTCGAGAGAACCATATAAGCGATGATTATGCTCATGAGAAATAGCTAACCTGAACTTTCTAGCATTGTTGCCCGCGCAGGTTGGCCAACTCCACCCGAGGATTGTTGTGTTGCGTTCGACCTTTGCTAACTGGCGAACAGAGTACCGCAACCACTTCTTGACCCGCCTCTTCGGAGGCGCGTACAATGGCTGCTACTTCCTTGCATTCACCATCTTCTCCCTCGGAATTCTCCGTGACCATGTCTACCAACTCGCTCTAGCTGACCAGCCTTTCTACGCTCCTGTCCACCAACCGATCGTTGGAGGTGTCTTGTTTGCTATCGGTTCCGTCCTGGTTATCTCCAGCATGTGGGCTCTTGGTGTTACCGGTACCTACCTTGGCGACTACTTCGGTATTCTCATGGACGCTCCCGTCACCGGGTTCCCTTTCAACGTGACCGGCTCGCCGATGTACTGGGGTAGCACCTTGAACTTCCTCGGTGTTGCACTGTACCACGGCAAGGTTGCTGGTATTCTTTTGACTGCCCAGGTCTTTGTCCTGTACTGGTTCGCTCTTGGCTGGGAAGAGTAAGTAGTCATTTTTTAAGTATTTCTAGGACTAAACTGACTGTCACTAGTCCATTCACTGCTGAGATCTACGCCAAGCGTGAGCGTGAGCGTGCCAAGAAGCAGGGCGGCAAGAAGCAGTAAGCGCCATGAATGTATACCAGGATTGGCCGGGACATTCAACATCCACAATCCGCACATCAAAAGAAAGGCCAGGTTGCTCAGACAACTTGACACCCAAATGTCTGGGGGTTTCCCATGACCACTTTCCAGCATATGGATGCATCCGAATCTTCAACGATGCTGGACCTGTAGACGATAGATCTTTGCCTTGTCCTTGATACTGGGGATGAGTAGAACAGGACAAGGTCCCACTGTGATTTCCCTTACGCGACCACAAAAGATATAATTCAAATCAACCCATCGCGCCAAAACTGCAGTATCAACTGTGAATTTGTAGACCTTTATTGCTCACTTATGGATGAGGATGTACAAGGGCCCTTTGAAGTGTTTGTCTGCTTAGGGCAAAGGAAGGGAGAAATCGACAGTAGACGAACGAATCCTCCAGACAATTAAACCAAAAGGCTTTGAATGACACATCTAACATTTTACGATCATTTTCTCTCTGTCTATTTCCATACAACCAACAATCTAAGCAGTTGAAAAAGATGTAGTATGTTCATGAAAGGTGCTGAGACAGATCATCTGCCTCGATACCTGGTTTGTTTGGTTCCCATCTAGTATTCAGCTAGCTTCTTTTTATTTGTAGAGAATCAATCCTTCTACTTTCCTCTTTACCCTCTTGTCATAGATCGAGCCGATGAGCTTTGCACATCTTCAAACAATCACCCACCAAGTCCATGGGCTCAGTTGTCTTAGTATTATACTATAGCCCTGTGTCTTCCCCTAATTTCGATCTATACTCAATCCCTCAACGCAACTACGCAATCGCCGAGCTAATAGAAGACCAGTTGGGACCCAATTTCTCTGGCCGTATATTTAGTTACGCACGGCTTTCCTCTTCAACGCTCGGGTCATCAACCTGAGTCAATACCTTGAAACCCCAAGCAAAGAGCCAGTGCAACTACCAGTTTTCCGCCAACATCATTCCTGCGGGCTCACTGCCACTGCATATGTACCCCCTGATGCATGGCTGGCTCAATCTTCCACTTGCGATTGCTCTCATGTGATGATTAAATGAGAAGCAAATGAGAATTATTGGAAGTTAAAAGCGATCCAATGCGTCAAATTTGCTGGACATGGCCGACCTTCGGTGCACTGGGGCGGACTAAACCGAGAGACTACCACCCCACAACAATGACTCGAGCGATAAGGCTTATCAGGAACGGATACTCTTCGCTGGTCTTTCCTACTCTAATGCTCTAGGGTAGGGGGAAAATCTTCGCTACAGGGATTATGCTAGGTGGCTTGCGTTTTGCTTTCGGTTCGCCTGTGAGGGTTCTAGCACGACGTCGGCTGCAACTCCTCAAGCCCAGAGACCTCGCCCAATTGAAAGGACCACAGGGATCTTCCTACTGGACTTTCATCACTCTTGACGCCAAATCGACGTTAGCTTGATGCAGCAGTCATGCGGAAGAAAAAAGAAGCCAGGATATTGAAACCAGTGTTGAGTTCAGTCATTAACAGACATCCTGGGCATTGGCTAAGATGAACCAGCCTAGGAACCACTGGTGAGAATCATGAAGAGCTTGTCTTGCTGGGCCAGATATCAGGGCCAGACAGCAGGGTCATCCTGGAAGAACACACTCGATAGATCAAGGCTCAGTGGCAGGAATGGTGGAAACACGCAATCAAGCAGCACCAAGAACTCGCTTCCAAGGTCCGTGGTGGTCTTATAAAGAAAGATGCCCTGGCTCGACCCATCCAATCCAACGGAAAGGGATGTTACGCGTGTTACTAGGTCCCCCGAGAAAGGAAGAAGAAATGCCAGATTGAGGAGGCAGAACAAGAGGAAAAGAAGAATAAAAGAAATGTGCCCTGGATTGGCTCATCAGCTCAACGAGGAAGGGATGTTACGCGCGTTGCTATGTCCCCCGAAAAAAGAAAAAGAAATCAGACAAACCCCATGAAGCAGGGCAGAGCGAAGCTGCGACTGGGGAGATGAACACACCCAAGACTTGAATACAGACCATTTAGCATGTTCAAGATCTACTTCCCCTAACAGGTTAATTCCAGAAAAAACTTTGAATTTAAAGACAGTCGCCAGGTCCATCGTGCCACCGTATTCCTGGGGTATGCTGAGAAGAATCGTCCACAAAGACCGCGCGACATCACCATGAACCAATAAGCCACTGGCATCACTGTGGAAGGCGCGAATCGATGCCCAAGACTGGAATGAACTGACCCCCTCGGACGAGGCTGTGAAAACCACGACTTGCCATACCCAGACATGCCATTGACAACTTGCACACCGGGTTTTGGTATAGCAGTCCTGGAATCTGAGAACCACAGTCGTCGAAAAACAGAAAGTCGGAAATTGACCGTCAATTTGACCGTCAATTTGACAGCTTGAACCAAACGTGAGTCTGGAACCAAGCCCCTTCCCCGCCCATAGAGGACGTTGTTCGACTATGCCAGGGGAAGAAGTACAGATAACCGCCAAAGTGTGGCAGTGAGTATCAATATCACATCGTTGCTCAAATACCAAATCGTCTGCAGCTGTAGAGGCGTGGTGGTTATGACCTCAAGATTGCCATGCACGCAGGACGAGGCTCAGACCAAGGAGCAAAGAGTAAACCTACGATGATGATGATGATGCGGAGATAGAGGTCCAGGACGACAACAATTACCAATGATGAGAGCGAAGAAGGGCAAAGGCAAGATGGTAGTACGTGGACAGTCTCACCATGCACGTAGAGTCCGCTCTCCAAGTGGACTTGCGTGCCCTACTGGGATGGCCCATGGACATTCCAGTTGTTATCTTTTTTTTTATATGAATTAATGATAAATTTCTTGTTAAACCCAGAAAAAGTAACCAAAAATCAAGTTTATTTTAGAAATGAGGGTATATACCGACGCCACATGAATCAAAGAGCCCAAAGAGACAGAGACAGGGTAGTATGTAGGGTTCATATCACCAGGAAGAGAGCAGGACATGACAATGCCAGAAGGCCCAAGATCAAAAGAGAAGAAGCAAAGAAGCAAAGCACTGGCAACAGCCCATCTCTCACTGCCGCCTTCCCCTCCCCCTCTTCACCTGCGTCCGACTCTCATCAACAGTCTCAACCTCATCCTCATCAGTTCCCTTCTTCAAGTCCTCGCCCTCAGCAAGCCCCCACTGCTCACGGTCATACCAGTCCTCGCCATCACTCATCTCGCCAACATGACCTTCGGCCTTGCACCACTCCAGAACATCAGCCTTCATGCGGCAAGATCTATTCAGCGAATCGAGCATGTGCTCGACCCCACGCACCGTCTCTTCCTGCTTCTGGATATATGACCAGAGCAGGCGCCGGGTTTCCTCGGCTTCGGCTGCAGGGAGGCCGAAGTTCGGGTCCGGGCGGATATTGTCCGGGACGAGGAATAAAGGGTGCGGGGTTGGGAGTGGGAACGCTGTGTCGGAGGAGAGTGGGGAGCCGTTTTCGGTTTCGTTTGGGACTGCGTTGGCTTGCGCGCGCGTTGTCATTCGCCGTGGTGGTTCTGGCGAGGAGCCGTCGTGCATTTCGAGGTCTTGTTCTGTGTCGTCGTTGAGTTCGGTTGTATCGACAGGATCGGCATCGTTCGTCATATTGATGTCTTGTTTCCCGTTGGGGGGTGGGTTTGTGCTTGCCCCAGCTGCAACGTTGTCATTGCTCTCCTGGGCGGGAGTCAAGGTATTAGGGTGAGGTGGGAGGTCTTTGACAATGGCATCGGTCTCTTCTGATTTAAGCTGCAGGCCATTCTTGTTGGGTGCGCCCTCTGCTAGGACCTCGGCCATTTCCACGTCATTTTGTGTTGAACTGACCTGGGCCTTTGTCCCATTCTGTGCCAGCCGGGGGTCTTGGGTGGCTATTGATACAGGTACCTTTTGTGCCGCGACCCGCGGGCCATTAAGATCCTTATTGGTGGACGGAGTACCAGTCCCGCTTGCACCCTGACCGGAATATACGCTCGGGTCATTGCTAGCAAGCCTAGGGTCGAAGATCAAGTGATCATTGGGCGTCTCGAGCGCACCACACGGCATCCAACCGCTATCACCAAGGAATTGTCTATGCAAGTTCCTGGCACGCCAGAGCAAGGCCCGTTCCTGGCGGAGCTTGTGTTCGACGGCTGATGTCATCTTCTCCAGGGCTTGCGACGTGAATGCTTGGGACATGGAAGGATGGGTGGGGAGTTCAGAAGGATGTTTCAAGGGACACAGAAGAGCTAGAAAGGAAAAAAAAAAAAGCCAGATCAGTCAGGGATCCACGGACATTACTCCAAAAAGGAAAGGAAAAAACCTACTCTCCAGTGCAATCCCAGAGAACGGGTTCTCTTCGGCAGCCGCAGCATCAGCCTCGGAGTCTTCATCATCCTCATCAAGCTCGTCTCCCTCTGAATCATAGCGAACCGGGTTCGGCTGGAGAATGTAGCGCGTATAGCCAGCATGATCGACTCTCTAATCCCCAGTCAAAAGTCAGTTTCCATAAAATCTTAGTCTCATCTCATCACCACAGCGCCTAAGTCCGCGAGATCGGCAAACCACGCACCTGCTTGTAGTAATCCTCGGCGTTGATGTAGCCCAGTGCGCCCTCGCTCACATACTTAGCATTAGCATGCATTTTGTTTCCCCGGTTCGTCGGTGCCATGATTGGTTCGTCCGGGCCATTATCTGGCGAAGAAAGGTGTCAGAACAATGCTGCTTGGAAAGCCAGACTGCTTGGTCGATAACTTACCTTCACGCTCTCTGCGCAAGGCCCGCTTCATTCCGATGATGGTATCGGCGATCAACGCCGCTTGCGCCGCCATAGTTACGGTCTCGACAACGAAATTATCGGGTTAGACAAATCGGTTTGCGCGTAGGAGGGGGATTCTTGGGGGCGTGGGAGGATTCCCGACGAGGGGGAAAGTTAGAGGCAGGGTATTTCAATTCTGATGCCTCAATTATAGGTATAGGTACTGCAAGGATCAAGGGAAGTGAGCTGTTATGTCTTTGAGAGACTGTGATGAAGCTCTCTGACGGCAAGACATGCGGAAGATCGATCGCCGCTAGCCAGATTAGGAAATCCTGGTTATGTGATAAGGGTTGAACACGTGACATACCCTCATATATCAAGGAGTAAGTTGTGTCTCGAGTTAGGAATGATTAATTATGTACAATGTTTGCGTACTATGAGATATTCCAATTCATCTACAGCATGTAACTCAGATCCTAGTCATATCATTCAATCGTCGGCATCAACCCATACCAGAACCCCCTTCTTGTCTGATTTCATGTCCCCCGTTGGAAGGACGCGGAGCGTTTTGTTGAAGTAGGTGTCAATAACCACCAGCTGTGGCTGAATCCATAAGCCGCGCTTCGCCGCAAACAGATTGAAGTTCACTGTATGGCGGCTCAGTGGCACAAGTTGCACAACGGTGGTCTTCGGCCCGCTAAAGGCAAAGTGCTCGCTGGCTTCCATGGTCAGGTTGAAGGTGAGGAAGTGGGTGGAGGAGTTCTCCAGCACATAATCCATGTGAATCAACCCTGGCATGTTGCTAGATGGGGTAGCCGATGCAAGAACTCGAGGTTCGCCCATGGGAACAACAAATCGGGGAATATCGAGGACGGTGGTTGTAACCGAGTTCTCTGAATCGGAGGAAGCTGCAGATCCAGATGATTGCCGACGCCAATTGACCTCCAATGCGCAGGTGAGTGCAGTTGGTCGACGGTCTCCGAGAACGAGCTTCTGGACATCGAGGCAGAAATTGGATTCTCGCAGTTCTTCCGGTGCGAGATGGGGCGTTTCCGGACTGACAAGCTCTTCTGAGTGAACCTCGCAAATGGCTCCTCCGTTAGCTTCGAGGAGGATCAGGGACATCTTTTCAATTACCAGCGGTTCCACCGCAAAAGAGACTACCTTGGAATTGAGGCACCATTTCTGGAACAAGCCTCCAGGACACGGCGCGGAGCCATCCTCGAATAAGGTGTCACTGACTGCGAAAAAATTAGGCCATGGCTGCGGGTGAAGTGCCGGCAAGAATTCATAGTTTGCTTCAAACGGCCGAATGAATGAAAGATCCACGGTGATGTTCTTCATAATCGGGGTCTGGATATCAGACACCAGATGGTACACAGCCGATACTTCCAACGTGAAATCCGTGGCCTCCTGGGTATCGGCCAGCACAATTGTAAGGGTTTTGTTGGAAGAGCGCTCCAGAACACCCACAGCTCGTTTCAAGTAATGAGACGGCCCCTCAATCGGGGTGCTCGCGGCTGATTCGAGGGGATCAGGGTCGCTATCGCCATCGAGCCACTGTATTTGAGCTGTGGACTCGGTACCGAAGAGTCTGATTTCAGTAGATACATCGGCAGCTTCGTCTTCTTCGTTGTGCACACCAATCTGAAGCATCACCAGTTCATTGGTATAATAAGTGTCCTTCAGGTTGGGAGTTGTGAGGCGGATCTTGGGGGGCTTAGGCATAACCTTGCACCTGCCAGTGTCCCGGTCCTTGCCCACTCTTCTGCGGGTTACGCCCTTTTGCGTCTGCTGCCACCAAAAGGATTCACGCTGATCTGGCTCGGTAATCGCATAACCCAAATCGAATTTTTCTTCTTCGATCAGCATGGTGATTGAAGCAACCCTGGCTTCACCGGCTTCGCGAGGAATACAGGTAAGATTCAAGACCTTGGTTTGGGAGGGCCCCAAAGTCAGATCTGCTATACCAATCAATGCGGTCAGTCCACCGGCTGTGGATTGGATCGTGGTATCAGGGTTGCTCGGCTCGCGGAGTGGAAGAGTTGCGATGTGGCATGGGGTTGTGGTGTCGGCATCCTGATTTTGGTCAGATTGAACCTTTACTGGGCGAAGACATCCTTCGAAAACCAGTTTGACCTCTGAAATCCGGATAGGGGCCGATGATTTATGAGCACAGGAGGTGATGGAAAGTTGAACCTGAAGAGGTTCCCCAACGTTGCCATCGGATTTCTCGAATACCAATGACGCGGTCACTTTGAAGACAGGGGTCAGTGCAATCTTTGCATTTCGGGCTTGCAAACTTACGACTCGTTAGAACATCCTCTGCGCGAAGGACAAGAGAAGGTTTGGGCTTTTCTGAAGGCAGACTTTCAAGACTCCTGTGGATGTCATAATGCCACGCCGGTCTTGGTTTAAAAGCTATCGGAATGAATATTAACGTTGAAGACGATACACATAAGATAAGTGGAGTTAACTCACCCTTGTTCAGCAACTCCCAGTCCACTCGCAATACTGTCTCGCTGTCCTGCACCCTGAGGGCACATTCTCTGAGTGCCCATCCAAAATTTACCATCAGATGCCACCATCCTGAGCGGCGCCAGCTAAGGGTGGACCACAGCGGTTGAAGAAGGCTATGAGCTTCAGACCACGAGCCAATGCGCATATACTCCTCGGCTGCCTCAAGACTCAAGCTCTCAACTTTCCTTGTTTGATGGCGCTTAGCGAATTCCTCGATAGCAGCCTTTAACGTGTTCAATATTAGACCAGAGTGGTCGAAGCCAGTTCGTCCTTCTTGGGGTGCTTCGACATGAGTGTCGGGAACAAGATATGTGTCGTAAAGGTAGGATTTGTTTGCGATTTGTGATGCGGGTGATTGACCAGGGGCCTTGCGATCTTCCATGGGAATGTCATGGGCAAGCGCACGTCGGATCATTGTATGTTTCGCGGAACGGTGTAGCCAGTAACCCTCGTGGTGGAGGTTTTCCCAGGGTCTGACTCTTTCCCCGGTGGGAATCGATTTCTCAGGTAAAGTATAGAGCTCTCCAGGCTGTTCGGAAGAGATTCCGCTGGATAGAGACGGAATTTCCGCTCGCCGGATAAGCTGTGCCATTACCATCGACCAACGCGCCTCCCAGGCCTCCCATCCATAGTGTTTACTGCCCTTTCCTCTGCGATTGACAATGTCCTTTACACGGATTCTGTGGTCAACCCAAAACCGAGCTGCGGCGGTCGTCTGACCAGTCCATAACAGGCAGCGTATAATCCGAATGGCAAGGGCGTCAGCCAAGAGGCGCGCATCATTAAATCGAGGATTCCAGCCCGCAATATTTTCGAACACTTCATGCCCAAATAAAGTGTCATACGCACTCTCATAGTTCCGACAGGCTGCGTCCATCTCTTGGCGAAACTCGGCAAAAATTCCTAGCTTGAATTCATACCGTACGTTCCATCCTTGAAATGATAGGGTCTGAGAAGTTCCGGTCGTTGGTGGTGCAGTCGGAGGGGGGATATTGCCCCTGTTTCGTTTGCGCCTGGCATGCTTGGACAGATCCCGATAGTATTCAACCACTGAAGGTTGCAGTAGAGAGAAGAGTGATTTCACAAAGTCTTGCAGTTCCGACGAAATTGCGTCCGGTGGGATCACAAATATCGACCTGGGGTCAAGGTTTGTTGCCCGCCGAATGCCCGCAATGCGGTCATCAATCTCGCCCTCATAGCCGCCTTCTTCTCCGTCTTCTGATAACAAAACCACCACAAATCGCGTCTTGTACCCGGAGGATTGCCATTCTTTTTTCAGGCTGTTGATCTCGATCTTGAGTTGATTGTCTCGTAAGGAGTTCATATTCGGGTCCAGTGAGAATGGAAAGAAATTGATCACTGCTGCTGGAACCAGGTCTTGGTGTTTCGTTACCCATAGAGGGGTGAGCAAGCCATCTGGGAAAGTTGGAGAGCCCGGTGACAAAGGCGATATTGGGGAGTGGAGGACATAATGGGCGCTAGGTTCCGAGTGTTCATTGTCCTGGTCATCGCTGGGAGTGGTTGGTGGTGAGGGCAAAGGGGGGTCAGCTTTTCGTGGGGGTAGTCTGCATGACTATACTGGAGTTAGCAAGCAGTCTGCAGTACGATGTTGTGAAACCAACGGGATTGGAATCATAGAGTACCAACGTACGCGGCCAGAACTTTTGATGCGGTAACCAATATTTGCAGTCGTGATGTTCCCGCTTATAGTAACTCTGGACTTCCATGGCATCTGAGTGCTATCTTCGTCTAGAAGCAGTCTCCGGAGCTCCTCCGCAACAGCCCCGCTCAGAGGTGGGAAGTCTGAGAAGATATGGGTCCCCTTCTCCAATATTAGAGGATAGCTCGAGCAGGTTTCAGAATCATTTTCAGGACCGGCCTCCAGTCCTGAGAGCAGGACTAAAGGCAGATTGTGATAAACGTAGTCTTCGGGGTAGGCGTCCATTGCGGGCAATGGCTGTTTCGTGGCGCGGTCACCACATGTCTAGAAAATAGCGAAGAACCGGGGATTTAAGTAGCAAAATAGAAAAGATCCAGGCTGTTAATGAGAGTAAAGCCCAACTATGCTTCAGTATTTCAATGATGTTTTGGGGTAATAGGCAATGGCTGGGGGGGATACTGCCATGTTGCCGGGCGGTCAACACATGCTTACTTCCGGAGATCAGCTGGTTACTGGGAGTTGACCGTGTACTATCTTGACAAATGTGATATGTACCTAGGTAGATTGCATAAAACAGATTCGACAGGTAAATAAACTTAAAAACCTTGGCAGATGTCAGACGTTTAAGTGGTGTCTAGGTCATGATTGGCAATCATGTGTCCAAATATGTCGAAACTTGGTGTCACTATATATAACTATATTGTATATATTTTATATATTTGTATATTCGAACTTTTATAAATGTTACTATTTCACGTTCAACCTTTCTCGACTCAAATCTGATTGAACTTGCAGCATGTATTTTCCATCAAGACGAGCTGAATATCTACTTCCTTTGCAGTATTCTATAATATATGGGTTGATCAGTATCATCCTCGTACAGCCCATTAATCGCCTATTAATCGCCTATTAAAGGGGTTCTTCCAGAAGGAGTAATTTTGGAATCCACGTGGAATCTCAAATACTCATAGGAATCTTATAAAAGTTTTCTCTAGGGAGTACGGAGTAATATTCTATATCTGTAGATGATCTATAATCTTTCCTCCATCCCCTACTTAAATCCCTACAACATAGTGTTATCGGCAAATTAAGATCACCTGGTGGAGAAGGCGTCAACGCTAATCCAAAAAATAAACAGAGACTCCCTTTTCCCTTAAACCCCATTCTTTTAATATCTCTTGACTTTCTCTCTTTTCATACTCGGTATAACCGGGATCCCTTCCTTTTAATCTTACTCATTCCCAATTTTTCTCTCTTTTATTATCTCAATGTCAATACTGTAAGGGGGGCTTGCTTTTATAAGGAAAGCAGAAACCCTTATCAAACATCTTTCGTGTGCAGTACATGTAGATCATGCGTGTACCCATTTTACCCTGCAACCAATCCTTGAAGTTTGTCTGTTTTAAGGGTTTTTTACCCTTAGACTATTGAACTATGTCGAACGAAAACTACGTCCAAGCAGAGTCGGCTCTCCTTAATCGTCGACGTCGTAAATCGCTGCCTTCGCGCAATGGAACTGATCCAACCTCGCCTGAAGTCATTTCCTCCCTCATTTCGTCCCTTTCTACTATCTCGGTGCCTCTAAACTCGCATTTTGACACCCTCCCCAAGTTCGACACCGAATCAGATCCAGCATTACCAGTACCGCGCACAGCGCCATTTCACCCCCTTCCTCCGTCCGAGCAACATGGGTTTGGAATGAGTTACGGTGCCTACAAGCCAGCGGTCGAGCCACCCGCGCTACCGGAAAACCCATTTTTGCACCCCGACGATGCGGCCTCGTCACCTGTCATTCGTATGGCCAGGGCAACCCCTTCGCCAAAGTCGCCCCGATCGCCGAGATTTAAGCCCTTCAGAGCGACCGACTCATCTTCCACTCGCCCAGGCTCGAGGGAATCATTTACATCTGTGATAGCTGCCTCGGAGCCTTTCTCAATCGGAACGATCAGCACGGAGCCTGGCCCCCGCCTATCAACCCCGAGCATTGCTTCGAATAGCTCTGCAGGGCGGACAAAAAGCCTAAAGAGTCAATTGAGTCTATTGACGAGGTCATCACGAGAATTCATGGGCGAAAAGGATCCACACGAGCGCCTGCGAAAGACGACCAGCTACAACGACAGTCTACGACATAACATCCCGCGCAGCCGCGCAAGTTTACGCTCATTGCATTCCATGGCGGAAGTTACAGAGGAGGCTCGTCCTGCGGACGTCAAGGAAGAGCCATACAAAGAGAAACTCGCCAGCACTCCACCAACCAAAGATTACCAGTCGTTCTACGGTACCCCAGACGGTAGCAATCCCGGCGGGATTGGGAGCGGTAGAATCATTCCAACTCGCGCCTCATCTCTGCGACATCGGCATAGCCTGTCGTCGAGCTCGAAAGTGCACCGATCTACTCGTCATAGTCGATACCCTTCCACGGCCAGCAAAGACTTCAACACAGACAATGGATCACCGGGAACGAGTAATGATGCGGAACAGGTGACCCGCCGGATTCAAGAGTTGAAAGACCAGCAGCAGAAGATCAAGACGGAGTTGGACGGGGGAAACAGCCCTGAACACTCGACTAAGCCGAGCCCGGTGAAGCAGGCAAAGGCTTCAAAGGCATCGCGTGTTCTAGGTTATGATGTCAACGAGGCCATGCTGAATGGACTAGGCCGCGATCAGCCATTTTTTAATGAGAGTGCTCCTTCTCCAAATGTGATGACAGGGAAAAGTCGCACTGGGAGCCGACCAGGAGCACCCCTCGCATCCAAGTCTACCCACCTACCATCGCAGTTGCCCAAGTCATCCGCGGAAAACCTGGATTCCGAGGGAGCTAGATACAGACGGTCCCTTGAGCCAATCGCGCCAACCACCCATCGCCGCACCCCATCCGATCATCTGTCCCACGTGTCAAATGGGCGTCCCTCGTACAGCGCTGAACGACCATCCAGTGCCGATTCAGTTGATCTTGCTGTTGACGACTACATCTTTTCGCCGAAATTGACCCAGAGAGTGACCCACCCAACCACCGGTCGCTCCATCGCCTTCTCTGAAGTCGGTGATCCCAAGGGCCATGTCGTGATTTGCTGTGTTGGCATGGGTCTAACTCGGTATTTGATGGCATTTTATGATGAGTTGGCTCGGACGCTCAATCTACGACTGGTCACATTGGATCGCCCTGGCGTTGGCGAGAGTGGTCCACATCAGGGAGACGAGCCAAGCACCCCTCTCAGCTGGCCCGGTAAGCAAGACTGCCCGAAAGATTCAAATCCTGCGCTAATCAATAATAGATGATGTTGCCATCGTTTGCAACCACCTTCGAGTGACCAAATTTTCCATCCTGGCCCATTCCGCCGGTGCAATCTACGCTCTTGCAACCGCTCTCCGAATTCCACAGCATATTCGTGGCCGCATTCACCTCTTAGCTCCATGGATACCCCCATCTCAGTTGTCTACCATCGGCTCTAAGAAGGATCCCGCGCCCGCCAACGCGGTCCCTTACTCCCAAAAGATTCTTCGTGCTCTTCCCACCTCCCTTCTCAAAGTGGCCAATTCAAGCTTTATGAGTGCCACTAGTGCCAGCATCACCACTAGTCTACCCAAGTCCCCGCGACGGACCAAGCGCAAGACTGCTGCCAAAGAAGCTTCCAATGCGAATGCCATCCCTCTGATACCGCCTATACCTTCTGTTGAAAACAACCTGCAAATCCAGCGAGAGGACACTGAACCAAACGTCAAACCGTTCACCTCGACCACCGCTTCGTACAGAAAGAGCGACACGAATCTCGCGTCTCGCGCAAGGTCTTCAGAAGATGAGGTCGAACGGCAGCGTGACTATGATGCTCGTCTCACCTACAAGATCTGGGAGCTGGCCACTACTAACGCCAACCCGGCGGTTGATTTGCTGGTCTGCCTCGAGCGTCGCCAAACAATTGGTTTCCGCTATGTAGACATCACGCGATCAGTGGTGATACATCATGGTAGCAAAGACCCCCGCGTTCCAGTGGAGAATGTCCAGTGGCTTGGAAAAACGATGCGCCGCTGCGAGGTCCGGATCCTCGAAGGTGAAGGCCATGGCCTCATGGCATCTGCTGGTGTCATGGGCAATGTCTTGACCGAGATTGCCAAAGAGTGGGAGGACTGGACCATCCTTGTCCAAGGCAAACGCCGAGCCACTGTTAGCCATGCTACACGGCCTGGACTGTCGATCCAAAGTTGATCTTTACAGTCTGCCGCCTTTCACCATTTCCTCCCCTTTGTTAAATGTCTTTGACATGCACTACACCTTCAGCCCTAGTGGCTCATCTTTCCCTAATGGCCATCGCTCTTGTTTTCACAGGCGAGGCCGCAGCTGGTCTGCGGTTCCCACAGTTTCTGACCTACACCCTTGAACTTCTATATCCTATCATTTCTCCTTAACCCTTTCTTACCCATTTACATACACCTACTGGTGCGAGGTTCATGCCCTCTCTATGATTTACTGTCGACATGGGATTTTGCCGTTGAACAAAAGAACCTGTCTGATTTGCATAATACCCCAGTCATGCCATATTCTAATCAATATTAATCATTAATCTTGACTCACGTAGCAAAAGGAAAAGTAAGACCAAATGTAAATAAAACAAGCATATATTATTTACATCATAGCTTCGCCAGGCATCAGCGCTCAGACGGGGCAAACCCGCAAATCAGGGATGTTATGCCTTTAGCCCCTTGACCCCACTTCTCCTGACTTGTTTGGAAATTTGGATCTTTTGGTTGTGAGTTTTGGAAGATTCAGGGCTCAATTGCGCTGTCAAATGCTCCCGATACCCCAAAAAGTACGAAGTAGACTGTTAGCTTTGCCGGGAACGGGAGAATTCTTGGCTTCTGGAACACGTCACGTTCTCTCCAAATCACTTCGACCCTCACGACTTGGAATTTGGGATTCAGCCTTCTTTTTGGACACAAGTTACAAGCCACACGCCTACAAGTGCAATTCTCCATGCCTTCTTCTCAACGGCGGCTTCGACTGATTGCCGTTACAGTCATCGCGATTCTTTTCATGGTCTTCTACTACACTGTACGTGACCCTATTTCCCTTTTCCGCACTGTGTCTTCGGACATCTGACATGAAATCAAATCCACAGGGCGATGCAAGTAAAATCCAGAATCAGAAGTTCTATCGGTCAACCCTTGACGCAATGAAAGCGAAAGAGCAAGCCAAGCAGGCCAAGGCCCAAGAGAAGATTCAGAATTCCGTGCATGCGCCCGTACAGAATGGCGCTACCGATGCGGGTGTCGGTGACAAGGTGCCCATCGCCGAGGTTGAGAAAGCTGATGTTCTGCCTGCTACGGGGAATGAAGGCACAGAGGAGATCCCGATCGCGGGACGGACGAAGATGACCGTTCCTAAGAAGGGAAATCAAGATACACCATCAGAGGTTCAGCCGGAGATTGAGAGCGAGGAGGAGAAGGAGCGCGAGGAAAAAGAGAAGAGAGAACGCGAGGAGAAAGAGAGAAAAGAGAGAGAAGAGGCCGAGGCGACAACGGAGCTTAATGCGATCCTCAAGCGGGCTCCAGGTATGTTTCTTTCCTCCGTTTTCCATGTCTTACCTGTAACCAAGACCAACCGCATCTAGTCATCATTTTCTCGAAATCCTACTGCCCTTACAGCAAGAAAGCCAAGTTGATCTTGCTAGAGCGCTACTCTATCGAGCCGAAACCATTCGTGGTCGAATTGGACAAGCACCCGCTCGGACCGTATCTGCAGGCCCTGCTCGCACAGAGTACGGGGCGTCGCACTGTGCCAAATGTTCTCGTGAGTGGGAAGAGCATAGGTGGTGGAGACGATATTGCGGCATTGGATCAGAGCGACGAGCTGGCTTCGACGCTGCGACAAATGGGCGGGAAATGGATCGTGGATGTGTCGCACCATGAGGTTGAGAATTCACTATGAGGTTAGAATTGTAAAACGAGTCTCAAGTTTTGATAGCCATAGTTCATGAGCCCTGGCGAAATGGGGGGTATATGGTTGTTACAGCTCATTGCATTGTACATACGGAGTAGTAGCGAACTTGTTCAGGAACTCCAGGCTCCAGCTTAATATTTACCAGATGTACCTCTACTTAGCAAGCACCTAACTAAAGCCGGTGGATCAGGTACATGTACAAGCTACGATAAGACGATAAGTTGATAAGGAACCCTAATCGCGCTAGACCCAAAATGGCCCTAAGCGACGCACAACCCCGTGACATCCAATTTCGCTCCACCACCAAGTCCATTCGAATTTTGAACCTCCCCGACATCGACAATCTACACCCCCGGCAACCACCAAAAGTCACGTCAAGATGCGGTACATTCACTCCGAGGAACGGCTGCCCATTCTGGACAATGGTGAGCGAATTTCCTTTTTTTTATATCGAGGATGGAGGAAGCCGGTCGCACACAATACAACTTCTCTTTTGAGGGCACGGAATTCAACCTACAAACCTAGCACGACATACGATCAATATCCAGCACCAAAGCAGCAGAAGCAGGAGGGAAAATTGTGTGGGATCGGCGACTCACACACCTACCGGACAATTCTCGATTTTGATTATTCAAAATATTGAATTTCACAATTGAAAAATGCCATTAACTAACCTTGATCTTTTTTTCGCTCTACAGTGAAGGTCCAGATTCGCTCCCGTATCGTGACTGTCGAGGGTCCCCGCGGCAAGCTCGTTAAGGATCTGTCCCACATTGCCGTCACCTTCGGCCGCCCCGAGCAGAACGTTATCTCCATCGAGCTGCACCACGGTGCCCGCAAGGGTGTTGCTACCCTCCGTACCGTCCGTACCATCATCAACAACCTGATGATCGGCGTTACCCGTGGCTTCAAGTACAAGATGCGTTACGTCTACGCTCACTTCCCCATCAACGTCAACATTGAGCCCAACCCAGAGACTGGCCGCGCTACTGTGGAGATCCGGTATGGAATCCTGGAATCTACGCTTTCCCGATATGATTTTTGAAACTATACCGCGAAAATCAATTGTGACGAAACCAGCGCTAACGTATTGTTATCAGCAACTTCCTCGGTGAGAAGTACGTCCGCCGCATCACTGCCCAGCCCGATGTCGACATCGCTCCCTCCGCCAACGTCAAGGATGAGCTCATCCTCACCGGTAACTCCCTCGAGGGTGTGTCCCAGTCCGCCGCCGACATCCAGCAGATCTGCCGTGTCCGAAACAAGGATATCCGTAAGGTTAGTTATACCAACACAATTCCTTTTACCAGGAGGACCCGAGTTTCCGAATCCATACTAACCATATCCAGTTCTTGGATGGTCTTTACGTGTCGGAGAAGGGCAACATCATTGAAGAGTAAATGTGCCGCTTGGGAATGTATGGGGTGTCCGGGAGAGGTTTCTTTAATTTCGCCCACTTGCATATAGGGAAGCAAAGCGAAATGTCAAAAACAAAACGACCCTTTTGAAATTCACTGATTCCCTTACGCAAATAACGTCTTTGTATGTGGCATGTAGAAATGTGCGCCCGAGGCAATTCCATTACTTTACTTTTTAATACTATCAAGTATATTAAGTATTGAGTAGTGAGACGTATTTTTATAGCGGGGCGGTTGTAGTTGATGAAGATCCGGGGGAATCTGGATCGATCTGGTAGCTTCAATTCTTCCAACACAATTTCTTCCTCGGATCAATTGAGTCCAAACCATCGCCCCAATTCAGATATCCTCGAACACACACCAAAGTTGATCACTCAATCTACTGTTAATCCAATTTCAATACCTCGACATTAATCCCCAATTCCCTAGTGTAACGTGTGTGACGTTATAGCATGTGAAAGCGAACACTCGGGCCCGCATGTACACCTCTCCCTCCACCAGCCACGACACAGACATATCCCTTGAGAGCAAGAATGGGGTCCTGGTGGCTCGGACTGTGGAAGATCGTTGGTGCGATCTGGAATATGGTGCTGGATGTTGCTCAGTTCTGGAGAGATGTGAGTTTTGTGCCCCAATCCCAGCCCCCGCGCCCTGTACGCGGGGAGAGGTCGGAGCCTGAGATGGCAAAGACAAAAGACACACAAGACATATCATCGGATGTAGTCTTCGGTCTGAACTGGAGCTGAAAGATGTCCCCTAGAAACTGTTATCATGGTGGCATTCCAAATCCCCTCGAGACCGACTCTTCCATACGCTAGCCAACGCACAGAGCTATGAGGAGTGGGAAGAAGCGGCATTTGAACTCGACGAGCTACAAAGTAAAGATCTATGGTATGAAATAAACCCACACCAATAGAAGCCAGCTCAAAACCCAACGTACCAAACCACCATCTAACCACCTACGCAGGCGCCAAAACCCTGTCAGCCGACACTACGACTACCGGCTAATTCTCGGGCGGCTTGAAGCCTTGATGAGCGCGCGCGAGTCAGAAGACATCCTAACACTAGTAAACCTGCTCCGGTCCGGGCTAGTGCGCAATCTGGGCAACATAACCAGTACGAAGCTATTCACGCATGCGTACGCAGGAACCAAGCTTCTAATCGACGACTACATCACACAAGTAGCGTTGTCAATCCAGTATGTGACATCCGTGCCCGGAGCGCCGATGCACCCAAGCGGGTTCAGTTCGCAAGCGAAGCTGGAGCTGCTGCACGATACGCGGCAGGCGTTTGGGCGGACGACGCTGCTGCTACAGGGCGGGTCTGCGTTCGGGCTGTGTCACCTTGGTGTTGTGAAGGCGCTGCATTTGCAGGGTCTGTTGCCGCGGATTATTACGGGCACTGCGACTGGGGCGATGATTGCTGCGCTTGTGGGGATTCATTCTGAGGATGAGTTGTTGCCATTGCTTGATGGGGAGGGGATTGATCTTTCTGCTTTTGAGAGGCGGAAGATGTTCAATGATGGGAATGGGGATAAATCTGATTTGAGCTGGATTGGGACCTTTTATCGAAGGATGAGGAGGTTGCTGAGGAAGGGCTATTTGTTTGATGTTGGTGTTTTGGAGGAATGTGTTCGGGCTAATGTTGGGGATCTTACGTTTGAAGAGGCGTATGCGAGATCGAAGCGCATCTTGAATATCACCGTTGCGACGATGGGGAAGAATGGGACGCCGAATCTGTTGAACTATTTAACTGCGCCGAATGTGGTATGTGTTCCTCCCCATTCTCCATGCCAGTTTCAGTGATGCCTAACACCATTTTCAGCTCATCTGGTCCGCAGCCGTGGCATCCAACGCCTCTTCCTCAGGCCTCTACTCACCCGTGACGATCTACTGCAAAGACGAAACAGGCACAATAATCCCATGGCCACACACACAAGATGCAGTCTTCCGACCCTGGCGACACGTCCAATACAACGAAGGCGAATCCCCTCTCTCACGAATTTCGGAACTCTTCAACGTAAACCACTTTATCGTCTCCCAAGCTCGACCATACCTAGTCCCATTCTTGCGCTCGGAATTGAACCTCCTAGACCGACGGCAAACAGGCTGGAATAACCTCTCCCGTTCTGCAATGCGACTAGTAATCGTCGAACTGCGCCACCGGCTCCGCCAACTCGACTACCTAGGCGTGTTGCCCGCCCCACTGAGCAGACTACTCATCGATGAGACCATCCCCGGGCCGAACCTAACTCTCGTGCCGGACTTGTGCTTCTGGGATCTGAGGAAACTATTCCAGAGTCCGACAAAAGACCGTGTCTCTGAGTGGGCACTCAAGGGCGAGAGGGGAGTTTGGCCGGCAATTAGTGCGCTGAAGGTTCGTGAGGCGGTTGAGATCGAACTTGATAGGGCATATCAGCTTGTTAGGCGGCGTAGACCGAGTGATGCTTCAGTTTCGGTGTCTCTGCCGAAGCAGGTTAATGCTATGAATGAGGGTGTGCCCAGGCGTAGGAGGGGTGGGAGTGAGAATGAGGAGGGAATTCTGGCTGATCGGGAGTGACGCTGGGTTATAGAGTTGTTATAACTAATGCGTATTGTTTATATATTTACATCTGATAAATGGATGGTGTATCTTGTACTTGGGTGTTTTGACTTGGAAAAGATACGGACTTCAGATCAGTCAAATGTCGGCATCCAAGTTGAGCACACCTTTTAAGAATCTCCGGCAAAAGTCCCTTTCATGTCATGTTCTATATTGAAAGACATCATAGTCTGTTGATTCAAGCTCTTTACTTCAACAAGTCTTCATCATTCTGGACTGGTTATTGACAGCACCGAAAACCTTTAAGCCATGGCAACTTCACCGGTTGACAACCCACAGCTGAAGATATTGGAGATAAATGAAGCTTTTGAAGACATCAATAGCAGCTTTGGGTTTGCTGGCACGTTAGTCGTGTATTGAATGAACGATCAATTGCATCACGGAATGCTGAAAGCACGTTGCTATCCGTCCACAATTGTCAATCTAGCATACCTCACAATTGTCATCCAATACTCTTCTCAGACTACAGTCTTTTATATGTAACAGACTTGACTCGAGCACTTGACCCATCCCCAAAAGACACTCACATAAAACGACCCCGATTGAGCAGCTACGACAGGATTTCCAAAAGCCCTTAACTAACCGTAATTGCAGAGTCCATCCTTGCCGAAGCAAAAGGGTGCGAACTATTAATTCATAACCCACATCCAAACATTGCCATTTACCATGGTTGCAAAGTATCCGACGAGAGAATCACTGGCCTTTGCTTTGAGAAGTACTCGCACACGTTGATGAAAGAGGTGAATCCCGGCGTATTGATGAAGAGACAGGCAAGAAGCACACGGGAAACAAGAAAAGACTATAGCAGTGCTTTGGCTGGTGTTGGAAGTACTATTTGGCATCTTCATTCTTCGGTTCATAACGAAATCAATCCTAGTAACATCATGTTTGATGGTGATGAGCTAGTGATTATTGATTTTGGCTCTTGTCGGTCCATTAGAGAGAGTATGGAGGGATTTGACTAGACTTATGAATGGTGGGAGCAGAAGGTACAGCTGTCTCTTCCTGGAAATGATCTCAATGCGTTGGATATTCGGATTTGGCTTGGGAATGAATCGTGGGCTTTTCAGTTTGGGGCTTAGTGCTTCCTTGTTGTGATGTTGGATTCTTATAAGTGTTTGATTGGGTTCAAATATCAAAGATGAACTGGGTTGACTATTTTTCAGGGGCTCTTCTACGATATAGATTGCTCTGACCAGTTTCTGTATAGTCATATCCGCGGGGGTTTTTTTAGTCCTATCCCTACAGCGTCTAAATTATCTAGATACGTAAGAACAGCTGAAATTGTCAATGAAAGATACATAAATAGCCTCTGTATATATAAAATAAACCATTTCGCCATCCCTTCGTCAAAAAAACTTACTGTTCCTTGTCATTGACCCATCTCGTGCCTTTCCCGGTCTCAAAAACATGGCACCTCTTTTCCTCGCCCGAGACAGCCGTAACAATGAAAGTTAGAATAAGTCTTTTGTCTTCAGGATTGAACCTAGATTGGTGGATGGGTTGATTGTTCCAAGCCCTAGTGTTCAAGTTAGAATCCGCACGAGACACACCAGGTCGAATCAAAGATAGACTTGCGTTAATTCAGCCCTTGCTATTGGTCCAAGTTTCTGCAAACAGTTCATTAGTAAAGCTGGCGTACGGATCTCCTTTGCACACATTGCCTGAAACAAAATCTTTGGGATAGAAAGAGAAGGGGGCAATGATTGGTACCTGCTCCGCTCCCCCGCCTGGGGAAAAAAACTGGTTGACAGCAGTAGACCAACGCTCTTCTAGTTCGGTTATGTCATAGCCTATAAACTGGACATTGTGTGCTGCATTCTTAGTATACAGTTGCTTGCCCCGAACGACAAGAGTCCAACCGGCCTCCATCGTAGTAAAGTCTGCCATGGCACAGGCCGCAAGCAAAGGCATCAACACAGGATGGCTTGTAATTATTGTCTCTCTGCTAAAAGCCAAGCCTCCCAGTTACGAGAAGCTAGGTGTATTTTAACTCTATTCTAGTCGGATATCTCCCTATATCAAATATAGTAGAACACATTGATTTTGTATCATCCTAGGACAACATAAATCTTGGATCAACACACAAAAATGAGTTCCAGGGGATGAAAATCATTGTTGATATGACCTAATGTAATTTTTCTAACACTAAGGCTCATAAAAGGATTCGCTCAGTCAATTTAAGAATACATTGGAAACCTTGAGACTCAGTAATCAATCGACACCAATTACTTCTTTCTTTGTGACCCAGATAGAGTAGCAACATGTTACAACGCTATTACATTTACATTGTGGCAGAAAATTTCAGTCAGATCGATATCTTGACAAGCCTTTCAGATAAGCTACGGCCCAGAAAGAGAAGCCAAGAAAAGAAAGCGAAAAAGCTCAGATTATAGTTCTAAGGGTCAGACATGGGGTGAGGGATTATTTGACACAGGTCTTTCAAATGTATTACCCTAGAGTCAAAGAGAAGAGGGAGAAGTTGTTGAGCTCCTGTAAACGATTTTGCAATCTAAATATAGATAGGGGGAAGGATTGAAAGAACTGACATTGGTCCCAATGAAATTGCATTCCAGCAAGCATCATACTGTGTCAGCCGTGTCTTTCCTGAGACAGGGCTTTTAGTGTATGCTCGAAAGCAAAGAAGTCTTTCATCAGAGTGCATTATCCTTAAATAGTTGACCTCCACTACTCCGTGTCTCAGATGAAAAGATGAAAGAAATGATACCTGGAGGCCAGTCTGATTATTAGTCATCAAAGCCCTAACGTCTGGTTGTAACCTACACATGTACCTTCCTTTGTTGGGCATTTTGGTATAATAAGAACTGCTCATATGGCTCTTTTCTAAAGCCTAGCCCTACTGGCAAATCATGGCATCTATTTTGGAATGGCTGAAGAGACTCTTCGGCAAGAAGCTCTTCGATTTGGAATGGCTGAGGAGCCTCTTCAGAAGGTCTCTCAAGTTTCCCGTCTCTTTTCCGACAGACGGCTGGGAAATAATTCCTGCGGATCAAAAAGTCGAGGAAGAACAGATGCCAAACTTTCTTCAGGAATTCCACTATTTCCCTGTCATTATTGGCAACATTTTACTCTCCCGGTATCAGGTTGTTAGTAAACTCGGATGGGGAACCTCATCTACCGTTTGGTTGGTTCGAGATCTTGAGTAAGTTATGATTTTCTTCTCCTACTAGAAATCTACTCAAAAACTAATCGGCACAGAAAAAATGACTATATGGCATTGAAGGTTTACACGCTCGATATACTGGGTAGCGATGAGTCTGCATACTACGACCAGATCAAACAGGGAAATCAACGCCATCTTGGATCGGACCGGGTGCGGACAATGGTAGAAACGATGATGATTCCAGATCCAAAGCGTAGGCACTGGAAGCATTTGGCTCTTCTGCAGGCGCCTCTTGGGGAGAGCTTGCTAGATGTTCAAAATCGGTCGGTCGGTGAGCGCTTGGATAAGCTCTCTATTCAGTCGACGTTGTATCAGATGTTGCTCGCACTGGACTACCTGCATACAGAATGCAAGATTATTCATGGGGGTATGAGATGGTCCTAACTCTAAAGGTTAAGAAATATCGCTAATTTTTTTGATAGATATCAAGGGAGACAATATCTTTCAGGAGATTGGGGACAAAACCAGACTTGACAGACACGTCCAGGCTGAGATTGAGCGCCCTTCACCACGAAAGATTGTGTTCGGCCATTCCGTTTATCGCTCCAGGCCACTTGAACCAGCATCCCAGTTGGGTAGAATTCAGCTTGGAGATTTCGGCTCCGCCGAGCCAGGTGACGCCCCACGCAATGGTCAATTACTCCAGCCCGGTCTTTATCGAGCACCGGAGGTGATGCTGGAAAAGGAGTGGAACTACCCGGTTGATGTTTGGAACTTGGGCGTTTGGGTGAGTTTTGCTTTAACTGTTTCATGGGATTACCTATTCTAATTTGCTTTTGAATTAGGCCTGGCGTGCATTCGAGGGCAGTCTACTATTTACCTGCATGAATGATGATAATGCTTACTCCACACCTACCCATCTTGCGCAAATAACTGGTTTGCTGGGACCACCACCTCCTGAATTCATAGAACCTGACACCGTCAGTGCCAAGTATTTTAATGAAGATGGTAGGTGGGATTCATTCATTTGAGGGCCTGGCATTTATTAACTCTCTCTCGCAGGAAATTGGATAGTTGAGGACTGCGAGGTTCATACGACCAGTTGGGAAGATTTGGAGAAACAGCTTGAAGGGGAAGACAAAGAGATGTTCCTGGACTTCATGAAGGGGATGATCACATGGCGACCAGAAGACCGAAAGACCCCAAAGGAGTTGATCGAACATCCATGGCTTCAAGGTGTCTTTTGGCCACCTGGTTGTTACAAGCCAACTGAACAGCCTCTCCAGACATCTTCCTAGTTGCTTTTCTGTCCTCTCTTTGAGTAAAGCAGTTCGGGTATTCATGCATCTAATGGCTTGCAGATCAGCGCTCAGTATAAACTTGTTATTTTCTTAGCAATTGAACTCTTTTTCCTCTCGCGCACTCTGATCTCTGAACAACGTGGAAGGATTTTCTGTTTCTTTGTTACCTAGAGCATCTACACAGTTGTTGAGATTTAGCAAGAATCGTCAGCCAATACTAGTGGCTTGTTTGCATTAATACCAACAGTGAACCCTATTTATAATGATCTATTATAGACATCAAAAAATGTCATTATAAACAGGTAATCGTTAAATCAACGAGCCATAAATAGATATATGAGCAATTCAAGCACCGGATTTTTATCGTTATAACCGGGTTATCGCTATGTCCGGTATCGTGAGAAACCTTTAGCTTTCACGCTTACAGTTCGGCTAAAATTGAACAAACTGTTAATATAGATTGGAGAAGTTCTAGAGGTGCAGAAATTGGTCTAAGATAGTAGATTTGATTGTTCAGATCAATATCTGTTCTATTTCTCGAATATTATGGAAATCCATATTGCGTATATCTTGGATGTTGTATACCCTTAATATGCCCTTAAGTGTCACGACGCCTTACTAGAAGGGTCGCAGGACTCGGTGTATAGATCTATACCACCGAGGGAGCGGAGGTGGAGAGTCATGTGACCTCGCTTACCCGCGCATAACTATACTAGTAGAACTCGGAGCAATGGTAGAAGGCTTAGAGTTCAGTTTAAATACATATGGTACTAGTGCTAATGCTTCGTAGTAGTATTCGTATTATATAATACTCCTTTCACTCTGATCGATTAAATGAAGGCCTATCTATAGGAGGGTCTTTACATTCTAAACTCTCGATATCTTTCGATCGGACCGTTAGGGGTAATAATAGCACCGGTATACCGAACTTATATAGTAACTAAGTAAGGCCGAGGACTCGACAACGATATTATAGAAGATAACTTCGATATTAACCTTAAAGGACTAGATAACCCTAAAAAGGGATATAGGAGAGAGTAGGGAGGCCTAGTAAGGATTACTAGAGGGTAAAGCGACCCTACGAAGCCTATTAAGCCCGCTATAGAAGCTTTATATATTAGCGTAGTCTAAAGGATAGTATCTTTAACGTAAGAAGAAGATAAACTCGAAGCTATAAGAGCCTAAGTATACTACCTTACCGAACTTATAGAGTTAATAGAGAGATAATCTTAAATAAAGGAGTATATCGCGAAGATTACTATAATAATAGTAATATTAGCCTACTCTATACTAAAAAGGACCCTATTAAGGGGCCCCTCCGTAAGCGATATTAAGGATAATAATAGAATAATAGTTAATATACTATTAGGATACTAAGTTATAGGTACGAAATATCCTACCTACCTATCTAGTATTAGTAAGTACTCTAGGAAGTCATTCTAAAAGTATAAGATTTAGTAAGCTTAACTTAATAACTACTTTTAATAATATCTATACTACTTTATAAATAATATTATAAAGATTAGCTAAGGCTTTAAAGTACTATAAGGAGATATAATAATAGTATAGGAGTCCTATATAATATAGGAAGGAGTACCTAAAATATACTTAGAGTTTACCTACTTTATATAAAGTATAGTAGATAACCCTTAAGTTATCTACTAAGAAGCTAAAGAGTAATAGTATAGATATATATAGAGGCTAAAAGAGTTAGTTATAATATACTCTCTCTATCTAGATTAGATAGCTAAGAATATATATATTCCCCCTATAAAGGAAGCCTATAAAGACCGCTTAATTATAAGGGTATATCTAGAACTAAAAGTTAAAGAGTAATACTAAATAGAAATAGATCTAGACTATACCTATAGTAATCTATTAGCGTAGTATTAGTCCCTTAAATCTAATATCTAATCTATAAAGAAGGCTTAACTAGGTTTAAAGTAAGAGTATTCTAAGCTAGAGAGGATAGAGAAGCCTACCTACTATATAAAGTAATAATACTTAAAGATATAAGACTTAGATAAAAAGATACCTAAAAAGATAGGGAAGCTAAAGTACTTAAATACTAAGTTTAAAAGGGATAGGAAATCTCTACCTATCTACGATTACTATAATAGGCTAAGCTATAAGAAAGATACCTATTATAGTCTTTATAATAGACCTAGTAAGTAAAATTAGCTAGGAAGTAGTATAGATAAGATAAAAAAATAAAGATTTTAATACTTTAAGCTATAGCTATATTAAGAGTTATTATATCTAAAATATATACCTTAAAAGCCCTTATAAGTAAGGTAATTATAGGTATCGGACTAGAGAATATTACTACCTATACCTTTATAGATTATAGAGTAGAAAGGTCTTTTATTAGCTAAAGATAGGTAAAAGAGTACTTAAAAGACTTCTAATACCTACTATAAATAGTTAAGGCTATTAATAGGTAAGAGATTAAGTCTTATAGGGTAAGGGAAGTAAAACTTAGTATAGTAGATAGTATAGGAGAGATAAGAAATTATACCCTTATAATAGAAGTAGTAGATATATAAAGATATAATTTAATCCTAAGATTTAATTAGTTAACTAGCGTAAACCCTATTATAGATTAGAAAGTAGCCTTATAGAAGTACTATAATAACTAATAAGAAATAGAGATTAAAAAGATTATAACCTAAGAGTATACTTAGGAGCTACTTAAGGGTTTATAATATACCCTTACCTACTTCTAGTTAGAAGTAAAAGATATTATATAATTAGTGGCTATATAAATAGATAGCCTACTAGAAGAATATATAGACTTTATAGATATATTTAACCTAGTAGAAGTAAGAATAGTAGTATTATACTCTAATATAGATTATATAATTTATCTTAAGAAGGATATATAACCTTTATAGAAAGCTATATACCTATTTTTATAGGAGTAACTATAGGTACTAAAGGAATATCTTATAATAGCCCTATAAAAGGGGTAGATATAGCTTTTAAAAAGCCTAATAGGAGCGTTAGTACTATTTATACTAAAGAAAGATAGAGGCCTTTACCTATATATTAACTACTAAGGTCTAAATAAAATCACTATTAAGAATAGATATCTACTACTATTAATAAGAGAATTATTAGATTACCTCTTAGAAGTAGTAATATTTATATAGCTAGACTTAATAGATATATACTATCGGCTTTATATAAAGTAAGGGGATAAGTAGAAGACTACCTTTTATATAAGGTATAGACTCTATAAATATTAAGTTATACTATTTAGCCTTTCTAATATACTAGTAACTTTCTAAAGTTATATTAATAGAGCCCTTACGGACTTTATTAATATATTTATAGTTATCTATTTAGATAATATCCTAATCTTCTTAATAGATATTAAGACCTATATAGGATATATTAAAAGAGTACTAAAAAGACTCTAATAATATAAGTTATACGTAAAGAGATTAAAGTATATATTCTATACTAAAAGGATAGAATTCCTTAGCTATATTATTATCCTTAAAAGGGTAGAAATAGACTATAAGAAGATTAAAACTATTCTAGACTAGTTAGAACTAAAGAGTATTTATAATATCTAGATATTTATAGGATATATAAACTTCTATAGGAGATTTATAGTATCCTTCTTAAAGATATATATACCTTTTAACGCTTTAATAAAGGGGCTAAATATATATAAAAAGGGTATAAATAAGAAGACTTAGGGCTTTATCTTTATAGAAAAAGTAAAAGAGGTATTTACTATCTTAAAATAGTACTTTATAAGTACTTCCCTTTTTACCTATTTTAAACTAGGCTAGAAACTCCTTATCGAAATAGATATATTAGGATTCGTATTAATAGCGATTATCTTATAATTAGAAGAAGATAGATAATAGTACCTAATTACTTTCTATTTAAGCTTTCTATTTATCTATTCGAGAAAGCTAAGTAGGCTAAAGATAAGATATAAGACCTATAATAGTAAGCTATTAGCTATTATAGAGGTATTTAAAACCTAAAGATACTACCTTAAAGGAGCTAGGGATATTCTTATACTATTAGATTATAAAAACCTAAAAGGATTTATAAACCTTATATTATAAAGTCTTAGTAGAAGATAGGTACGATAGGTAATAAGACTTATATCTTTTAACTTTATTATATAGTATAAAGTAGGTTTAAAGAACCTAGCTAATATACTAAGTTAGAGGTCTAATTATACTAAAGAAATAAGAAAGATAGAGTTAGTAGATCTAGTAAAGGATAAACTATTCTTAAGAATTAGGTAAAGCCTACTAAAAGGTCCCTTTATAAAAGAAGTAAAGGAGGTAGAAACGATTTAATTAAACGTTATTACTAGAGTATAAGCTATACTAAACCCTAAGACTAAGGATATTATAGGTATAAAGATATTAGAGTCTAAAGAGTAGGATAAAAGCCTTAGAGATAAGGAATTATAGGTATAGAGGGAGGTTATAACTACCCTTAAGGAGTATAAAGATATACTTAGAGAAACCTATATAGAGTAGAAGCTAATAGATAAGTATTAGGTTATTAGTAATAATAATAGTCTAGAATAGTATATTACCTAAGTAGAAGTAGTAGTTAGTTTTATAAGAGAAATAACGCTAAAAGATACTTCTACTAAGTCTATAGTATAACTTCTTAAATAGATCTAAAGGTAGGACCGCTTTTTAAAGGAAAAACGCTAAGAGATAGATAAAGCTAGGAGTAATAGACGCCTAGGTAGTATACTATAGGTAGTAACTATTAAAGATAGGCTATTAAGATATAGCGGAAGAGTCTATATACTAAGGGACCCTATAGTAACGTATAAAATTATACGAACTTACTATAGTAATCCCTAAGTAGGATACTATAGGAAGAAACGAACCCTTAAGAGGATTTATAGTAAGTATCTCTAGTATAATATAAATTAAGAGATTACTAAGTATATAGAAGAATATAATATCTACTAAAAGAATATAGTATATAGATATAAACTATATAGACTATTAGAATTATTACTAGTACTAGAAAGGCTACTATAATAGATAAGTATAGACTTTATTACTAGCTTACTACCTTTGAAATAAAAGGGTAGGGTATATAACGCGATCTTAGTAATAGTAGACCTATTTATAAAGTACTTAATCTATATCCTTTACTAAAAGGATATTACTATAGAAGGGTTAGTAGCTATAATATATATAAAGATTATACCCTTACTAGGAATACTAAAGAACCTAGTTAGTAATTAAGAAAGCCTCTTTATTAGCGCTTTCTAGTCTAGCTTCTACTACTACCTATTAGTTTAAAGGCGATTATCTACTATATACTATCTATAGTAGACTGCGACATTGCCCGTCCATAGGCACCTAGGAGGTACCTATCGCCCGTCCACGGTGGGCCTTAGGCTATTTAGATTTTCGAGTACCCGTCTATAACGCCTAAGGCCTATAGGTATACCTACGGCGGGTATACCTACGATACCTACTATTATATAAAGTCACCTAAAATGGATATATAACTCGCTAACTTTATATAATAAATAACTATTATTTATACCTATTTTACTAACTCTATATAAAATCGCGGTTTTAATCTATAATATCTATAAATTTAACTAAAATATCTAAGTATATAAGAAACTAATTTATATATAATACGACTTAGAATAAATTTTTAATCGAAATATATCATATTATATAGTATTTTTATTAACTTATTAAATCATACTATAATAGTTAGAAGATATATATTTAAGTTAGTAATATATACCTACTATTTTCTATAAGTAAAATTATACTTATAGATTCTACTTAATCTCTTACTCTAGTATATTTCTTATAGGTAGATTAAAAAGAGAATTAGTATAATTCTTATTTTATAAGCTTATATTACTAAATTCGGTTAATTATATAACTAAAAGACTTATATTATTATTCTAGGAGTTTTAAATCCTTCGATTATAACTTAAGATAAGCGTTTTAGTATATTCCTATAGGTATACCTATAGATAAAGATACTTATAGCTAATTAGCTTATAATAGATAATAGATCTATACTTAATTTATAATCTATTAGATCTATATAAAGTACCCCTTTTACTAGTAACCCCTATTTTATATAATTATAAGTTACCTATTATAAGTTTAGATTACTTACTCTCCTTTAGTCGTTATATTATCCCTTATATTATATTAACTATATCCTAACCTAATACCTATACTATAGGGCCTTCTTTACTTCCTTTAAGCTCCTAACTAGACCTCTCCTACGTTACTAATATATTTAATCCTAATCTTAATCTAAATCTTAATCCTAGTCTCTTTAATAGCTAATAGACTTCTATATTACTAATAGAGTCTAAGTTTACTTAACTAGCTATTCTTAATTACTCTCTTAAACGCGTTAGCCCTAATTAGAGAAAGTAATTTATCCTTTACGATACGATAAATAACGTATCTAAAGTAAAGTTTATTAAGTAGTAGCGTACTATAGTATATAGTAGCGGTACTAAGATATAATAAAGGCTACGATAGGATATAAAATATATATTAGATATCTAGAAGAACTTCGATTAGGTAGTATATTATATTATAGGTAAACCTTTAGTTATATATCGGACGTATAGGGCTATATTACCTTATCTAAGTATAAAATAAAGCGGTACTAATATACTTAAGCGGTATATAGCCTTAGGTAAATACTAAAAGGGTAGTAAAAGTAAGTCTATATAATAGTCGATTAAGGAGACTATATAGTATATACTAGTAAGTCTTATATAATTATACCCTTTAAGATAACTAATATATAATATATTAGATACTTAAGTTATCTAATAACTTAAAATTCTTAAATAATAAATAGAAAAGAGAGTAGATTAAATATCTTACTAGTTTAAACCTCCCTTTCCGGATACTTAAGAGGAAGTAATTTATATCCTTAATTCGAATAGTATAAAAGGCTCTAGCTAAACCTACTTTACTCTATCCTTATACTACTTAACACTAGCTTAAGAAATTAGTCGATAAGGAGTAATATATAATTCTTACTACCTTATTATAAGATATAAAGCTCTCTATCGCCCTTAACTACTAGATATTACCTTTTTAATAGGTATTTATAGCTATTATAGGGTACTTTATTAACTAAGACTAGAATTATTATAAGCTCCTACTTAGTTTTAAACTATACTTAATAGAGTATATTCTAGTATAAATCTAAATAAAGTACTTATAGAGATCTTTAAAAAGCTTAATATTACTAATTATATATTAGCGATTATATTAGATAACATATTAAATAATATAACTTTAGTATAGGTAGTTTAAGACTCTATTAACTCCCTTAAACTACTAAATAGCCTAGTAGTTATTTAAATCCCTTATCTTATATATATTATCTAGCTAAGCCTTCGTAAGCTACTTAGATCGGTAAAGGCCGATCCCTAGAACGATACTATAGATTAGAATATTTCTAATATCTAAGCCTAAGCCTAAGCTCGATCGCTCTATACTTTATAGAGTAAATAAGTTATTATATAAACCCTTATTAAAGTAAGTATATTACTTTATTTATTACTTAATATATCTAATAAATATCTAGATTTAAGGGCTTACTATATTTATTAATATAAGCTCCTAATATTATAATAATTTCTTCTATCTCTAGACTAATAGAGTAAAACTTACGCCTATCTAAGATATCTATACCTACTAGAATTCTATCTTCTTAATACTTTATTATACGAAATACCTTAGTAAGCCTTATAATAAATATTATAATAATATTAGCTATAATAATATTAGGACTTAAAAATATAAACTTAGTAAGGTAGAATAGTAGTAAGTTAACTACCTTTTATATATTATAGAGCCGTTCTACTACTTTACTATAGTACTTTTAAAGACTAAAGAGATAATAGTATATTATATTTTTAGTATTTATAATACCCTCTTTAAGTACTTTAAGGAATCGATTATATAACTTACTCCGAAAACTATACCTTAAAAGAAGGTAATACTATAAGCCCTTAATATTAGGATAGTAAAGCTTACCTCTTACTATATAAAGACGAAAGAGATCTATAGTAGTCTCTATATAATTAGAATAATTCTTATACCTTAGTATAAGCTTTACTTCTTCTTAAGTAAGGCGTAAGGTACGTTAGAGAACGATATAAACTAAAGTAATTAGTATAAGGAAACGCTTCGCTAGTTTATAGCTTCTTATATCTAAAGATATACCTAGATATAGTCTATATAAGAAGAGTAACCCCTTTAGTATTACTTAGCTAGTATAAGTAACCTAGATACCTTCCTTAACCTTCTATCTTATATCTACTCTAATCTATTAATATTAGAGTATAAACTTACTAGATACCTTAAAAAGTATATATTATATTTATTATTATTATAAGCGGGAATATTAATACCTATAATAGTAAGGAGAAAGGTTAATCCTTTATAATTCTAGAAGGAATATAAGAATAAATTCCTAATTCTTTTAAGTATTACTTACGATATTCTCTCTATTCTTATAATAGGCGCTAAAGTTAAATATCTTTTTAATTTAATATAGGATATCTACTACTACTAATATAAGCGGCTAAGTATAAAGATAGTCTAAGATATTATAATATTCTAGTATAAAACCTAGTTTAATATTAAAATAAAAGAACTATCTAATAAGGATATATCTTTAGATTCTATATAAGAAGTAGATAAATAGAGAGAGGTTAAGCTTACTACTAATATACCTAAACTAATTAGCGATAGTAAGGATTCTAAGGATAATAATCCTATTAGACTAATTAAGTATAAGTTTATAATAGAGAGTTAGCTTCCTTATCCTTCTATAGTACTAAGTACGTAGAAGCGATAGAGAAGTGAGCTAGTTAATAGCGAAGATAAGAATAGTCCTTATCTCCCTTATTATAGAGATAAGGGTAGTACTTAAAGGTACCCTAATTTAAGAGAAGTAAGGAAGCGTAGTAAACCTAATAATAATCAATTTATATCGTATTAGTATAAATATATAAATATAATAAATGTCTAAGTTATTATATAAAGGCTTCTAAAGCTTAGTTTTAACCCTAGTTAAAAAATTAATAGTAGTATTAAGTTAGTATAGATATAATTAAATTACTTAAAAATATAGAGAAAAAATGTATAAATAATATAGGTCACAAGGTTAAGAAATTCTACTTACTAAAAAGGCCTACGGGCGCCTATAACGCCTAAGGCCCGTGGGCCCTAAGGGTAGGGCCCGTCTATAGGCGTGTATATAGGGCCCATTTCCCACTTATATAAGGCCCGTGGGTAATGCCCACCCGCCCGTCCATAGGCGATGTCGTAGTCTAATCTATAGATAGATAGCTAAACTAAGAGATAGAACTAGTTAATCGAGTACTATCTATAGAACTATATAAGCTAGTACTAAGATAATTAGATAAGATAGATCCCCCTTACGTAGTTTATATATAATACTATAATATACTTAGCCTTAGGAATAATACTAAGCGAGGCTTTAATAGGAATAAAGCTAGAACTATACTCTAACGTTAAAGACGACGATAAGGAGGTCTACTAAGATATAAAAGCTAGGATAACTAAGCTAATAAAAATAAGAGAAGAGCTCTTAAAGAAGCTATAAAGGATAAAAGAAACTATAAAAAGAGCCGCGGATAAGAATAGGATAGAGAAATCTTTCTATATAACTAATTAAGTATTACTTTAAAATACCTATATAGACTTAGGATACCCTTTTAAGAAGTTAGAAAACCGCTATAAAGGACCCTTCTAAATTATAAGAAAGATTAGCTAGTAAGCGTACTAACTATTATTAACGCCGCTATACCGATATATTTATACTATATAATATATTTTAATACTTAAACCCTATAAAGGAGACCTAATTTAAAGTAAGTATCTAGATCCCCTTAAAGTCGAAGGGGAGCTTAAGTTTAAGATAGATAAGATCCTAAAGTTAAGAAAGAGAGATAGAGGCCTATAATACCTAGTCTACTAATAGGGCTATAGAGATAGCGAAAATACCTAGGAACTAAAGAGTATACTTAAAGAAACGATAGTATTAAATATATTCGAAAAAGAGAACTTAATAGATATATAACTACCTATAAAGAAGGCTTAGAAGAACCCTTAGTAGATAGCCTAATACTATTTAAAAAGGGCGTAAAGTGCCTTATTAACTCTATAAAAACCCTAAACCTATCCTTTACTAAGTAAGGAAGATAAATATATAGGAGTATAGGTATACTTATAGAGAACCTTACTATTATTAGCCTATAATATACCTATTAACTTAGGAAGATTACGTTATATAAATATACTCTATAATACCTTAAAAAGTAAAATAGACTCTATCTCTAAGTTTAGTAAGGAGCTTAAATCCTTAAATAAACTAATAAAGGATAGATAGCCTTAGAAAAGGTAATAGGAATATAGGGGTAAAACTTATCTTAAATAAGCTCCTAAAGGGTTATAAAGACTATAAAGTTAATAAAGACCTATATATAGAGGCTATATAATATAAGAGGAAGAGAGAAACTATCTAATGTAAAGATACTAAAGAGGAATCGGAACCTAGCTAAAATAACCCCCTAAAGACTAAGTACGTACTATAATAACCTAGTAGGAAACCCTTAAATCTATAATATTAACGCTATTATTAGCGGTATTAGTAGAGGAGGTAATAGTAGTAGTAGCGGTAGCGGTAGTAGAGGAGGAGCTTAAGGTATAGTTATAGGAGTAAGACTAATAACAATACGCTAACTAAGAACGTTCTAAGTACTCCTAAAAGCCCTTAAAGTAGTTATATAAGTAGTAGGGGTTATAGTAAGAATAATAGTGTTAGCTTTATTATCTAACTAAGGATTAACCTATAAAGAGTTAAAAGCTAAAGAGATACCTTAAAGAAACCCTTAAAACCCTACTATTATATAGGTCTAATACTACTAATAATAATACTAGTACTTAAGACTAGCTATAGAGCTTTAATATACGCTATTAGGAATACTACTAACGGAATTAATATACTATATATATTAGGCCTTAATAGGGGTAGTAGGTATAGCTACTATAACCTAATTAGTAGTATCTCTATTAAAAGATATAATAAGAAAAGGATTATAAGGGTATAACCCTAAAAGAAGGGGGGTATACTACCTTTAAAACCTTTAGAAAGGGCCTTAAAAACCTTTATATAAAATAAAGAAGACTCGGTTAAAGCGTTAAAGGACTCGAAAAGGCTACTATATAAAGCGAGAAGCGGGATACCGGTAAGAGACTAAGGAGTATACTAAGGGCGATATATATTAAAGAAGGGAGGTAATATCATAACGCCTTATTAGAAGGGTTGTAGGACTCGGTATATAGATCTATACTACCGAGGGAGCGGAGGTAGAGAGTTATATGACCTCGCTTACCTACGCATAACTATACTAGTAGAACTCAGAGCAATAGTAGAAGGCTTAGAGTTTAGTTTGAATATATACGGTACTAGTGCCAATGCTTCGTAGTAGTATTCGTATTATATAATACTCCTTTCACTCTGATCGATTAAATGAAGGCCCATCTATAGGAGGGTCTTCACATTAAGTCACCACGTCATCACGTTACTGCGTTCTACGTCACTGGCTTCTCGGATCTCGGATGTTGTGCTTCCCCACCCCGTGATGCCCCACAAATTCAAAGTTCCCCCAGACCCCGGATTTTCATTTTCTTCATCTCTCAACAACTGCATATTTTTTTTTTCATTGCCATTAAAAATGCAATCGACCCACCAGATGGGATCTTCTAGAAAAAGGGCCTGGCGCGCATGTCACCGTTGTCATAGTCGGAAGGTGCGATGCGATGGGGTGGTGAATGGTTTCCCTTGCACGAATTGTCGTCTGGACGATTTTGCTTGTGCGGCGTGGGCTGGTCCACGAAATAATGCATTGGTTGAATTTGTGAGACCAAGGTCCAATGACGAAGAGGCTCAGACAGTACCTCATCTGCGACATAACATCAAGTCATCTGCATATCGCAATGAATTGACCACCAAATCAAATGGTATGTCAGGCATTTCTTTTTCTTTGAAATGATACTATGTGGCATAACTGGTTGACATGTCTATTATGTCTATCAGGAGATGTTCTTTCCGGCATTTCACTGCCCTTTTCCTTCTACCCTTTCATCAAAGCCACCGGATTAAGACAATTGAACCCAACCCAAGTTGCATTTCTTGAATCGCAAGGATGTCTTCACCTTCCAACCAAGAATGTGACGGATATGTTTGTGCATCATTACTTTTTATACGTACATCCATTCCTTCCCTTGCTCAATGAGGCAATCTTTTGGCAAGCATACCGGCCTTGGAGCGTCCATGGTGATGGGGTCTCAATTTTGCTCTTCAATGCAATGCTATTTGCTGCTAGTTGTGTGGGTAAATCATTCAGTTTAGACCACGGAAACATGATCTAATACACTATCAGTTCATACCGGTGGAGGCAGCTCAACGGTGTGGCTACGACTCCTTAATCTCCTTGCGAGATGCATTGTATCTCAAATCCAAGGTATGCTTTCCCTCAACTTGATTTAAACAGCCACTAAACAGTCTTCTATCTTCTAGCTACTATACGAAAGTGGGATTGAAGATGACCCATTGACTCTCTGCCAGTCGTCCCTGTTGCTTTCACACTACACCTCTGACTTAGAAACATCGGCGAACTCTGAGTGGCTGGAAATCGCCATCAAAAATGCCAAGATAAGTCATATCAATCGGTATCACTACCTGGCCAAAAAGCACATGCCCGAGATGAAACGAGTCTGGTGGTGCTGTCTGATTCGTGATCGCATCATATCCCTTGGAATGCGCTGTCCGATCCAAATTCTCCCAGAAGATTTTGATCTGAAACAGCAGGGCCTAACACTGGAAGATCTCGAGGATGAGATTCCCAGTTCTGAGGTTTACAAGCCTGACACCAAATCGGCCCTCGGTCAGTTGCTGGCCAGCCTGTGCCAATTTGTCGTTGCGGTAACCGACTTGACTTTGACACTTTATCCAGTCGCGAAAGTTTCAGAATCAAATGAGAATCACCAAAAGACTGGAATGGAGAAGCTGGAAAGGGCTAGGCTCTTGTTACTCAATTGGGAGATTGACTGGATGGGGCAGATAGACAGCAGAGGCTTCTATTCCCATCCTTCTATAGCATTATATGCAAACCTCATTGCGATATACCACCAGTGAGTTTAATCACCTCGATTCTCAATTTCAAGACAAGGCACTTACCACATGTTTCAAGATCCGCCCGAATTGCTCTCTGTAACCACATGTGCTTGTTGGCCGACGAAACAGACATGGAAAGATTTGGGCGTTGCCAATCAGAGCTGGTGACATCAGTTGCATCAATAACAAACAATGTGAAGCAGCTCTTGACAAACAGGGTTGCCGATAGACTCCCCATCAGTGCGTACGTGTCCATTTTTCATTCCAATTCCTTTTGAACAAGAAGAGTATCTAAAAGCATGCAGTGTGGCATATACAATGCTCCCCCAGATTCTACTCAGCGTGCAGTCACAGCTATCCACCTCGACCGAAGACAAAATACAACAAGAACCGATATTGGTGCTATTAACCGAAGTCAACCGTCAATATAGCTTGAGATATTACACCGGTCGCGTCCTGAGCTTAATGTGGGGCGCTATTTGGCTCTGTCAGGAATTTACTGCGTCTTCTGTCAACACAGCTAGAGAAGATAGGCGCCCTGGGACTAAACACTCACCAAACGTATTCAAGTTGCGGCCCAGGGAGTACATGCAACTTCTACGTTACGTCGACAAATCAATGCCTCTCACGCAAGACGCCATTGAGGCAAACTCGAAGTCGCTTAGAGCAAACCATCTACGATTACCTTTTGTTTTACCGATATCGAATACACCTGAACCCAATGCGTTTATCGGGGCATCTGATACGGCTTGGATGGAGCCTATGGACAATCTTGATTCTGACCCTAGGACTGAATTGTCGCAGCCCTTACCTATGGTGGAGGTTTTTAATTCCCATTCTGATGCCGTTGAACACTTTCTTAATGAATCTCAGGGGCTTCAGGATTTGATGAATTACTTACCTTTGCTTGGGGAGTGACAAAATTGTGAATCTGATTTCATCATTACTTTAGTATATCAATGGATTCTCTACCTAGCAGTAGTATCGATCCGATGTGAAAGGCAACAACACCATAACAGTCACCGGCGTATTAAATTTATATTAAAACTAGTTAGTACTATACTCTCCATTCTTTTTCACATTTACTGTCCACGACCTTACTCGTAATGCCAATGTAACATAGTATTATTCTGTCCATTATAGGTTACGCCCGTTTAATAGAAGCTAATGGTTCTCCTGATCAACTAGTTTTGAAAATTATGGAGAGAGCAATTTAAGAAGTATAGCTGAACCGACTATTTACTTGTGTGGCACATCAGTTTTCCATGGTTTCCCTCTTCTGGAATACCAACTTCAATGGCCCCGTAGCTAAAGTGAACGTGTCCTGCTTTCCGTCCAAGAAAGCAGATGCGGTTTGATCTGGAGCAAACGAGACATCATACCGAGTTAGTATCTCAGCAGTCACATTACGGAGCTCCATCAGACCCAACTGTTTTCCAACGCACGAATATGGGCCTAAATTAATAACCATTGGCTGTTAGCATCTTGAATCCTAGGTCTTGATTATCCTAACAAGGTATGACAAAACATACCAGTGTTGAATGGAATAAATGCAGTAGCATCTTTGACGAGTTCTGGTTGCGAATGCCACCTCTCGGGCAAAAACTCTTGTGGGCGAACAAAGATGCGTTCATCTGGCCACTGTTAGCCTTGTCCTTGACCTGGTCAAGTGCTGATGACTGATTTCTTACCTCTGAACAAAGCGTGTTGGGGAATGCACACCATTACGTTCCCAGGAATGTACGTGTTGCCGATGGTGATGCCTTCTGGCGGAGTCAAACGCTGCGTTCCCGAAGGCACAGCAGGATGGAGCCGGAGCGTTTCGTTGATTACTGCATCGAGTAATTTGACCCCTGTGAGCTTGTCATGGGATAGGCTCGATAGAGCATCTAGCTCCGTCTGGAGCGCTTTGTATATAGTGCGGTCCGAGGCGAGATGGAAGAAAATATTGGTAAGAGTGGCAGCTGTAGTGTCACTTTGAATAGACCAAGTTAGCACAGGGTCAGTCATTTCATATTTTGAATGAAACGACGAGCACAAAAGGGATTTAAACGTACCTTCCAGCTACGATGATAAGATATGCATCACCGTGGAGGTTGAGTTCGTCCTTCATCGTCTTTGGACCCTGCTCATATGCTTTGAGGATCCAGGAGAACACATCTGGGCGATCTGGGGTATTCTATCCTCCAGCATCCATTAGCAATTCGAATTTCAATGTCCCTGCCTTGAATTGTGCCATCGAGAGGGGGTTTGCTAACCTGAATCCTCTCAAATACACGCCCATCCACCCATTTCCAAAACTTAACATACTCCGCGTTAATGATCGGGAGTTTCTTAAAGAATGGAAACAGCCAGGTGAGATGGCTGAAAAGCCCAGTTGTTTTCATATCGGCATGTAATTGCTTCAGGACATAAGCGTCCTTGCCATCAATTAGCATGTTAAAGGATTTTCCAAATGCCAAATCGCCCATAACATCAAAGCTGTAGTAATTGAACCAACGGGCAATATCGATTTGATTTCCCACCTCCCTTTCGATGACCCGGATGAGTTGTTCCGTGTATCGGGAGACACGAGGCTCGTAATCACGAAGTGCTGAACGACCTTAGAACGCATTCTCATAGCATGTGGACGCCATCCCAGGCAAGAAGAGTTCCATACCTCGGGAGCTGAAGCCTTGGTCCCAGACCTTCCTTCGCCGCGCGTGCTCCTGCTTATTTCTGACCATCTGCAAGGAGGTTCGCGGTTCCAAAACCGTATACCAAGGTCCCTTGGAGACCTTTGCGGAAGAACTGTAAATTGCCTTGACTGCGCGTGGATCGGCAATAGACAACTCAGTAGGCCCTAAAAGCTCAACGAGGTGCGTTCAATTAGCCCGATGGCACAAGAAGAGGGGAGAATAGAGAAATAATTTCTTCTCACCTAACCGCACATAATCACCGTATAATCCGTGGAGTTTCTCAGTCTCCTCATAAAGGTGAAACTTCCGGGCAGACAGAGAAGTCACATGGAAGTTCGATAATCTCGCCAAAAAAGGACCCGGGAATCGTGACAGACGATGGAAGAAGGCTCGGTAGAAGAGCATACTCGTGTAGATGCCCAATATGTGGCACCCTAGAAGTTTGGCGGCTAGATGGCTTGGTGCACCAACTGGGAGATCATTTTGCTTGTACCGTTCCAGGAATGTAGCACCGAGAAACAGAAAGATGTGTGAGAAAACAAGGCGTGGGGCCTTGAGATCCCATTCTCCATGACGATATAGTAGGATATGCGCGGTCAAACCGCTGAAGCCTGCGAGTGCTAGGATTGTACCCGGAGAATTACCCAATGTGGTGTATGAAGCCATCATATGCAACGACAGGGGAGGTTCGAAAGGAGTAAGGATTATTGTTTTGCAAGAGATTATGATATCTTATTTTACTTTCACCTCCATTTAAGGCTAATGTGGGTTAGATAAGGGGTTGACACACAAAAGATGCGTCTGTGGGCGAATAACCCTCCAGGGTTGTGCATACTAGTTTGCATACCCGGCCCGAGGCCTTCCAAGGTTAAATTTCTCAGGTGCGGGCAAAAGGATAACGTTTAACCTTAATTTATGAGTTTGGGGCTTTAAAGTTCAATGGTTGGCTGGAGATCCCCACAAAACCATGGAACCCCGCAAAACCCCGCAAACCCCCGCAAAGTCTTTCGGAACCGAGGGAGCGGTTAACACATTGTGTGACAATGACACAATGTGCTGATCATAACTATAATTGTAATATGGTACGATTGCAATTCCCTGTCCAGGCATAGCGGCATCCCTTCTCTCCCTCTCTCATCTGTGCGTGTGCAGCGAGCAATCCATAGGCCGTCCACGATTTCTTTAAAGGTGGGAAAATAAAAGGAGAGGAATGGGCTAAAAGACGAAGTAGAGAAAGCAAGTATGGATTTGATTATGGAATTATAATCTACTCTCCAAAAGAGGCTATGCCATGAGATAGCGTGTCAATCGAGACTGGACCATTTGGAATCTGTCGGTCGCTGTTCGCAAAGCCATCCTCCACGGTGTATGTGTTATCGGATGACATTTTGATAATACTTGGTCTCACTACTGTGCTCATGTTCTATTGTGCATGATGAGGATCGATTCAGCCCCTGATGGTCTTGCATCGCTTAATAAGATATACTTGGGTAAGATTAGCGATGAGGTCAATAGAGAGTAGAGTGTATTCCCGGAGGATTGATGTGTTAAAATATACGCTGCAGGCAACGAATAAAATTGCCCGAGAGAAAGGCATTGAAAAGGAAGAGCTTTGCGCCTCTGTATCATGAAGCATCGACCAAAGCTCTGCTTCGTTGATGACTGGCAGACATAGGTGAACGTAAAGGAAATAGTGGGAAATTAACGTATTTAGCATAGGTCCTATAGGGAGATGCAGACTGTTCTGGGGTTCCAGAAAAGCCATCTCGGCTGGTTGTAGCTGATACCGATTAGGTGCCTGTAATAGGTGTTGATAGTAGGAAAAGAAGATGGCCGAGGCTTCCATTATGCTCTTGTCGCCTGGTTCGGAAATCAGCACTTCTTCTGCTGGATGCCTATCCTATACTCGTTTAATCCTGCCATTCCGCTTGGAGCCCCAGTCAAGTCCTCGATTACAGATCCATGCAGATCGGTCATTTGCGGGGTTGCGGGCACCATTGTCATGACACGTACTACGGGCGACTAAGTATGCCACCGGGGCATAACCCTCCTATTGGTTAATATTGCCCGGGAGAATTTTAGATCCACTCTTACTTTTGTAGGTCTGCAAAGGTTTATCCCGGCTAGGGGTCGGAAACTAATTCGTTATTAGTAATAATGATACCTGAAGATGCCTGAATTACTAGTTACAAAATTGAACCATGTAAATTCAATGTTGAAGTATATGAAATTGAAGTATATGAAATTGAGGCATACAAATTGAAGCATTTAAAATTGAAGCATTTAAAATTGAAGCATTTAAAATTGAAGCATTTAAAATTGAAGCATTTAAAATTGAAGCATTTAAAATTGAGGCATACAAATTGAAGCATACAAATTGAAGGAGGTATAAAAATAAAAGCAAGATGAAATTGACATCCATCCATGGATAAGTACAACATTCATACTTCGAGAGGGCGGTAAAAAGTGCGGTCAGGCATTATCCAATAAGAGAGTTATGCCCCGGTGGCATACTTAGTCGCCCGTACACGTACTATATATATCGGAGCCTGGACTATCTGAGCATAACGCTCAGATATAGTGGTCTTTTTAGCCTAGTTGGTAACTCGCCAGTCCAGGGGCAGGTTGTAACAACCATGTAATAACCACAACACAATGATTGGCGGCTTTCTAAGTCTTGAGTATCCGCGCCAGTGACAACTTCTCCCTTGCCTGAGACTTTGTGATATTTTATGGATTTTATTTGCGTATAATGGAGGTTATAGATAGGTTCCCCGGCTGTCAAATTTGGTATCCAACATGTTCCATAAGATATTCTCTGATGTTACTGTCAAAATACAAAGATGACACGCTAGCTACTGTTCCTTCCATAGCAAAACTGGTTTAATCACAGTTCCATCTTTCAAGCCGGTCAGCGCCTCTTGGTATTCCGTAGCCTGCGCAGGGGAAACAAAGTCAGCTCTCACGCCGTGGGAAGAAATGAAATATGGAACCCACATTGAAGAACTTGATCAATTTATCGATTGGAAAGCGACCTTCCCGGTACCATTTGATCATCTGTGGGATGGCCTATTATTTCTATCAGTAACCCGGGTTGAAAAGAAAAAGAGTAGGACAAATAACGCACAACTTGAGGGACACAATCTCCTTCTATACACCCTGAAATCGATCGGCCCATCTGTGTAAAACAAAATTAGCCACACAGACTTGACAAAAAAGGCGAGGCACTGAAGCCTACATTGATTTGCTCCGTCACGTCAAAGCTAAAGCGATACCCTAGCGGTGGTACCCCAATGAGCACCATCCTGCCTCGCGTAGTTGTAGCTTGGAGCCCGTGCTCCATTAGAACAGGCACGCCTGTCGTTTCGATGACAATGGAGACCCCAATAGGTATCAATTTCTTGACTGCTTCGTCCAGTGTGGTGAAATCTGGACTGCTAGTATCCAAAATATGCGACGCTCCCAGAGTTATGGCCAGTTCAAGACGTGCCTTGACCCGGTCCACAACGATAATTGCTTTGCAATTGCGTATCTTTGCGGTCTGGTCAAATCAGTACGTGTTGAATCTGTACGCGGCTTCGACCGGACCACATTGCGAAGGAACAGGGAGAGAGTGCGCATACCATAAGAGCCCCCATTCCAACAGCACCCAAGCCTAAGATCAATACTGTATCGTCCTGTCCTGCGTTGGTTATGTTTTGAATGGCGCCCATTCCCGTCTGGAATCCGCAACCTAGCGTGGAGAAAAGTTGTAGCTCGTTGTCATGGTCCAGAAGGCCTTTGGCATTTACAACGCTTGCTTCGCTGATGATACTGTACTGGGCGAAGCTAGACTGGCCGAAAAACTTGGCCCACAGTTCTTCGCCACTCCCATGTACGGACATCTGCTTCTGGTGACCGGAATAGTTTTCTGGTGCGAAGTCCTTGCAATACGCCGGATGGGAGTTCTCGCATTGTTGACACGATGAACACGAAGTGAAAGACAGGAGAACTGGGTCACCAATTTCGACGGTATGAACGTTGTTACCGATCCTGCGTACAATCCCGGCACCTGTGACTATGTTAGCAAGTCCGATTAATGAGACTATCGTGTCAAAGATAAACGACTAGAAAGTCATATGCTCCAAACAGGACTCGGTTAGAAAGTAATAGAGTTGAAAAAGGCAATATTTTACCTTCATGTCCCGCCACCTTCGGATATGTGATGCCAAATTGTCCACCGGGCACTGAAGTCAGCAGAATGTCGGTGTGACATATTCCCGAAGCGAACATTTCGACGAGGATCTCATCTTCGCCTGGTGAATTCACATTCACTTCCTCTAATGACCAATTCAAAGTCAGAGGATGGACGGGCTCCCGGGCAACGATTGCGTTTCCGACAAGCATGTTTTCTTTAACTCTCAGTATTTTAACAAGCAAAATGCCTTTGATCTACTCATATACTTCATAGACTCAAGATAAAGAATACCAAGACACATACCCCGCCTACACCGCGGCATGTCGGTAAACCAACTTGCCTTAGCGGTAGCCGGAGTTCCAAGGTTGAGATAATGCGGGGAAGCGGTGATCCTTATACATTTGGTAGGGTATCCTAACTGATGTCTGGTCTATCTATTAAATACATCGGTCCAATTGGAAATTCATGCTACGCATCATCAGGCGTGATTTTCACAAAAGCACTGTTTGAAAAATGACCAGCACTGGAAGTTGACACCAAGGATCGTGGGGTAAACGGGTAGGTTAATTTAGTTTTTGGGGAACTGGCGACAAGCTGTGATTTGGCTGTACAGTGCCAGATGGATAGAACTTCTTGAAGGGTACGCAGGTATCGAAAGGGTCTTGCTCATCCCAAATGCTCGATAATCCAGATGATCCAGTCGGGGTTTGGCGGTTGAAAAAGATCCGCACGTACTGCTTCGTCACATCCAGCTGGATACGAGCGTATGCATTCAACACAGTTTCCTCCTGGTATCATCGTAGTAATGTGGATGAGTTTGATGGCTCACACGTAATAGTTGACCAACGGCCCTTAGCATACCTGTCGATGTGCGTCGCACTGAGGGTACACCAATTCGTGTTCCCCATCCAGAGTCTAAGCATAAATTATGTAGGGGCTGGAGCAATCCTGAGTACTACATGACAAGGTACTTCAAGGTACTTCCAGATGCGACGCAGGCATATTGCTCGAGGAAGATGGTATGGTACCAGACACGACAAGCGAGCTCCGCTTCGACATCCCCACGAGACATAATAGCTTCTTCGCGGTGTAAGCCCAGAGTGCGCGCCACTTGCATCGCCTGGGACACAAAGGCGGGGGCTGCCAGGATATCATCTGCAGTGGGATCACACTCCCAGGCCAATAAAGCCGCGATAAAGCCATCCAGTGTGGGCAGCTCTGTATTATGGCTCAGGACTAAAGTCCATTCCAGCATAAATTTCAGCCATTTAGTGAACGCGCCCGAGTCCCGCACTTGAATGTCGCTCTCTACTAACAACGCGGGCGAAGCAGCAACCATCCCGCAATTCAAAACCGACCATAGCAAACTCACAAAGGAACCGTTCTTATTTCCATGATTGTGACGGGTCTTTGTGACGCCCTGTTCCCAAATCGCCTCATAATCATCAAGCAGTATAGGGACAGGGACCAACGGGATTAACGGTTTCATGCTGAGCAGGAATGTTTCAAGAAGCACATCGCATACTTTTTTGGAGGTAGGCTTTGTAGCATTCAAGCCCATTCCCCCGAGTTCCAGCCGTGGTCTTCCTGTGCTCGGAATTGAAGCTGTTGCGCCTGCAGCAACACATCAGAGTCCGCCATTTTATTGGATACGAGGGGCCCACATTTCGGCCCACATATCGGCGGAGGTCTCCATGTGGTGAGCTCAAACATCCCATCGGCTGTGAATCCTCTTGCAGGTCAGATGGAGTATCGGCATTATGGTCAAAGGTAATATCGGGAACTTCGCGAGAGGGGGTGGGCGTGCAGTTTTTGGGAGTTAGCCAGAGAGATCTTGGGTCGATGGAAGTGGAACGGGATGAAGCCGGTAGAACGGGCGGAAGTGGGCCGTCGGAGAGAGTACCGAATGTATGGAAGTCAACGGGAGAGTCAGTCCATGACAGCATCGAGTCGTCCGGCAAGTCGATAGTGTCTGATGCCCATCTCATCTCATCTCATCTCATCTCGGGATTTACCTCTGTGTGTATCTTTGTTGATTTCACTGTTGGGGTTATTTCCCACACTTCTGTGATTGTTATGTAAAGGTGTGGGCAAGAGGAAATCAGATGCATGATGCTGATCGATCTGAATTTTTCTTCGGGCCGAGTGTTCGACGGATTTGGGATCGGAGGGAGTTCATGGCGGATAGACGCATACATCATTCAGTCAGCGACAGTCGTGGCAAGCAGGGCGTTGTTTTTCACGTTTTCTCTACCCCGTACCCCAAATCAGATTAAGGCGATGGTCGATTTCAAGAAGACCATACCTTTCGTCGCTTATAGGGCAGACAAGTAAATGAAGAGTACGAGAGATGGTTCGTGCGGCATCATGATCTCCCGGGCCCAGAAGGAAGATCTGTGGGGCCGTGAGATGACTGGCCAATAATCAATGGTGATGTGATATGTAAGCAGGAAGGTTCCAAGGTTAGACAGTCAATCAACCATGGAACCACCCGGCTGAGGTAAGCCCGGGATTGACCCGTGGACCCGTGGACTTCGTATCCACTGAGGTGACCAACCACCACGCCTCAAGTTGATCCCATATTTGGGCAAACTCTACGAAAGAAATGGCCTACCGAGTACAGTTTTTGCAGTCGTCCGCCATTACACGTTCATCATTATTGAAACACATCAAATCTATGAAATACAATCACATATACGGCGGAGCTGGTGTATGCACATGTGTATAAAATCGAAATGCTTCATTGTAGATATGAATTATTGCTGCAGCCTGCCTCGCATGGAATAATAGTAACTGATAGAGAACGGAACATAATAACAGAATCGGAAACGTTGGGAATCAAGCGAAGCTCTGCAACGCAGCGTCATGCTGGCTAGCCTCCGTGATGGCGTCCTTCCACAATTTCTCGACAAAGGTCTGTCCAGCTTTCTCCTGGAAGATGGGTGCTGCGCTAGAGTGATTATTAGCATCAGAACTCTGGAGTATTCAGTGCAGGGAGAAATCCTACGGATCCACCTTGTTACTCTGCAAAAACTTTCCATGGGTTTCCTGCCCAGCAACAACAGCCGCATAGATGATCGTCCTTGCCCCCTCATCGACCGTCCTAGCCATCAACTTCCTAACCACAAACATAATCGGCTTAAACCAGAGCGGTAATCCTCTATCGAAGTTGGTAGCCACCATGCCAGGACAGGGATCGTTGACGATAATCTCCGAAGATGGCACGATACTCGCCAGTCGCTGCACAAACGCATGCACGACGAACTTACTATCGGCATATCGCCGCAACCCACTATACGTCTGTCCATCATCACAATGTTCGATCACGGTCTTGGAATCGGCTAGAGGCTTTGTCGCCAGCGTGTGGAGGTTTTGGTTACTCGACCCGACGAACGTCAGACGTGATGGTTCGCCGGAGTTGACTGCCGTCGCACGAAGAAGAGGGAGGAGTTCCAATATCACTAGGAAATGAGTGTAGCAGTTGACCTGCATAACACGTTCATGGCCACTCTTACTAGCTTCGTAACTCATAAGATTGACACCACCGTTGCAGATGAGAAGATGCAGTTCAGGGACCTCGGCGCGGACCCTTTCTGCAAACTCCACGCCAGATTGCGAATCATCAAGATCGAGATGGAAGAATTCGATTGTGGCGGTGGGGTTGGCTTTTTTCACTTCTGGGTGGGCACGTAGCGAGGCGACGGCTTCCTGGCCCTTGCTAGTTGATCGAACGGTAATAATGACACGTGATGCTTTGAGGAGAAGGAGCTGACGAGCGACTTCATAGCCAATTCCCGTGTTGCCGCCGGTGATGATGGCGGTTTTACCGGCCACACTGGCGGAGGCGGGTGTAGGGGGGATTGAGGGTTGGCTCATGATGAGATGCTCAGATGATTTGAGATAATTACTACGCGATGAGAGGATGGATTATGTATAGCATCTACGAGAGACAAAGAAAACCGCCGAATCATCCAAGACCAATCATTCCCTATGTAGTTAGGCCGGGCGATAGATCTTGGAATGGGCACTGACATTTGTCATCAATGATTGGGCGACCTTGGAACATTGCAGAACACGGCCGAGAGGAAGATGACGAATCACAACCTCTACCAGAGGCTCTTAAGTGTAGCGTGAGCTCGATATTCGCCATGAGAATGGCACCGCATCAGGATCCTCCAAATTTAACTACAAAACATGAAGAGACACATAAAAAACCCTTGGCTCAAGACCCAACAGCTAGAAAATATTATGCGTGGTTTGCATCTGTATTGAATATGGGAATGGAGTGTGAAAAGGGTTCTCCGTGAAAGGTGAAAGATGAGAGAAGAAGAGCATCTGAGAGGGTCGAACAGACAAAGTGCTTTGGCTGTGGCTGAACTAATGTGTCACCATACCCTCAGGGGCTGGGAGCCACTATGTGTCGACTATAAGAAGGGAATAAGGATTATTCAAGGTTGAAACAACCCCGATTTTGTAATTAATTAATGATGGAAAAACTGCAATTCTCTACCAGATTGTACACATATCTGAGTGATATTCAGGGCTATAACTCGATTCCTCGTATAGTGAAGTCATGATATAGATCATATCCTCTCCAAGACCATACTCAATCAAGAGCATCCGACTCAGGCGGACCCTTATAATCTATTAATTGTCAGCAAAACAGTTCCACAACACACCCAGCCAAGTCCAAAAAACTTACATTTCCTCGCATAAGCCAGATACCAAACCGCCGAAATGCCCATAAACCCAACCAAGACAACCGAAGCATAATTCATCGACACAGCCGTAACCGGCAACGCAGTCGGCATACTAAACAGCACCAGCTCAAACGCAATCCAAGCCAACGCAACAACATTGACAAACCTCCCGAAAATCCCACCACAACTCCACGGCGCCTTGGCAACCTCCTCACGACCGTGCCACAAACTCAAAAAGATGGGAATAGCATAAGCCGCCGCGAGCGCAATAACACCCACCGAAACAAACGCAGTAAACGCACTCGAACTTCCGAGATTAATCAATCCCAACAACATCTGAATGCCTGTCAACAAGACTAACGCCCAGACCGGCACGCCCCAGCGCTCGTCGACGCGCGCCCACAGTCTCGCCAGCGGAATGGCATCATCACGGGCGACAGCCCATGTAGCGCGCGATGCGGCGACTGTAATGCTAATGGAGCAGAAGACTGTTATAACCAGGACGAGGGAAACGAGGCCGAGACCGCCGGCAGGGGAACCCATTACGCGAGTCAGGATGTAAGGGAGTGCTTGGCCTGCCGGGGCGTTTATGATATCTTGAAGTGGAGGCAGGGTTGCGCAGATTGGGATGATGAAGAATAGCCCCGCCGTCCCGCCAACCGGGACGGAGAGTGCTATTGCGCGGGGCACTTTCACTGCTGGGTCTGGGCATTCTTCTGCCATTGAGGTGATCATTCCTATTGCGGAGAAGGTGTATGCAGCTGGAAGGAGACCGATGAAGAAGGTGAAGTTTCCCCAGCCTGCGAAGGATTTATCGTAGTGGGATAAGGTGTATGACGGTGAGTGGCGGCCCGTATCTGCCTTGACGGATAAGGCGATTAGGATGATTATTATTGTGAGGACGGTCCAAGATGCGCAGAGGGTGTCGACCAGTGGGAGGTGTTTATTTGCGAAGATGCAGATTGTCAGGGAGGTGAGGCAGACGGCGTAGAAGATCAAGAGGAGTTGCCAGCTGGATGCTGACCAGTCTGGATGGTAGATTGAGATTGTTGCTGAGAGCATAGAGGCAAAGCCGAAGTTTACAGAGAGGGTTATGGTCCAGTTGCCAATTAGCCAGATCCAAGCGTTGATGAAGGAGAGGGTTGTTTTGTTGCCATGGGATATTTGGAAGGTCCAGTAGTAGGGGCCTGCGGAAGTTGGGTAGCGAGAGGCAAGCTCGGCGAGGGAGAATGCGACGCATTGGTCGAGGATGCAGATGAATATCCAGCCTATGAAGATTGAGAGTGGGCCGCCGCCGTAGACGGCAGAGAGGAGGGCTGAGCCTTCACCGTAAGGGATTGCCGCTATGGCGAGGGTTTGGAATAGGAGGGTTAGGACTGAGCGATTGCGGCGTAGTTCTTGTTTGTAGCCTAAACGGTCTAGTTCGAGGTTCTCGATTGCGCCCTTTTCATGATCTTGGGGGGACGAAGGTGCAGGGATGATTTCCTTCTCGAGACCCATGTTGACGGTAGCAGGTCAATAGTTACAAGGGATGTGTTGTAACCAGGGCTGCAGCTGGATAGTCGTGAGGTATCGGGAGAATGGGAAAGAAGGAGGATATATACCCCGATAACATGAAGTGTTGAGTTAATGCTTAACCCAATGATGTGCGGAGGTGCAGCAAATAGCGTGGATATGTAAACAATTCAGTCCGAAAGGGGAAGATTCTCGCATCCTGCAGCGATGGATAAAGATAAAGTGGGATGGTAGTGGAGTTCCAAGGGTAAAAAGGCGAAATGTTGGACTAGAGGGAGATTATGGGGATATCTTTGACCTACTAGGTTTCTTCATACTCCGTATACCGTGGGAAGATAGATTATAGAAAAGTAAGCCCTCCGTGTATGAAAGAAGACAAGATAAGAGAAACCTTGACGCCAGGTCTAACCCTAAGAAGGAATCAAATATATGCGAGGGAAAGTACTCTGCGTATGATCTATGAGATCGGCATCAGTTGATATGCAATAGGATAGGAAGTACCTGATTAGAGATGAAAAATAGAAATGCATTATGAATTTGTAGAAATGAAGAAGAAAAACAAGGTATCAAGCAGAAAATCACAAGAGAAAACAGAAAACCTCTGAAATCTCGATGAAAACCAAACATTACGAGCGGTAGCATATGGTACCTAGGTATATACAGAAAACCCCTTACACAGAAAGGGAAATAGAAACCAATTACTGCGCCGTCGAGGGCCGGCCCTGAGACCTGCGCGAGTGCAGACTAAGCCGGTGACCAGTGGACGGGGGACCCTCGGTAGCGAACAGGGGCGGGATACTAAATCCATATCCCTCGGTAGTAGCGCTACGATTCTGGGGATCGATCTCAACACGGACGGCAACGTCAAGTCCGCCATACATGCCGCTTGCACAAGTGACCCCGTCAGCGGCGCTGTGGGTCGTTCCAGCATCGACTTCACCCTTGTGTAGTGGTGCGTGGCCGTCCTTAGGAAGATGTTCCAGTTTCGCGGAACTGGCTTCGAGGACACCGGGGTTACTGGGGCTTGGGGAAACGACCTCGGTGAGAATGGCGTAGTTGCGGGATGGCATGGTCACCTTATTCCAGGCGGCACTCTTCTCCTTGCCGCCGGGCTGCTTGTCAAAGAAAGGCATGAGGGTCTCGTCGCAGTCGCGGTCGAGGTGGTGGATTTTGTTTCTGCGGGCGAGCAGGTTGGCGACGGCCTGAGGTGGGGGTTTGTTTGTGATGGCGCTGCTGACGACGTTGACAATAAAGCGGTGGTCGTTTTCACCTGCGAGGTTCAGTTTCGGGTTCGAGTAGAAGCGGCCGATGGCGGCGAGGTGGACGTCGCCGCCGAGGATGGTCACGCGTATGCTGTGGCTGCGGGCGAACTCTTGCAGGCGGTGGATCAGCATCTTGCGCTCGTGCTTGTGCTGGCGCGCGGTGTAGTGGTCGTCCAGGTCGTCGAGGAGATCGACTTGGCCGTCGAATTCGTTGAAGAGACCTCCTGCCACGCCAAAGCGCTTGTTCAGCAGCCGGACCGGCGCGATCAGGGGGGATGTGAGGATGTTCTCGAGCCATGCGAGACGTGGGTAGGCGATTGGCACACCTAGTAACACCACCAGGTGCTTGATGTCGCCGTTGGCGTCGACGATCTCGCGCTGTAACCGGTCGAAGATCAGATCGTAGGTGTCCTCGTAGTTGACCTGGTGGCGGGTGCGCTCGGTGCGGGCATCCAGGCCCACAAAGGCAATGCGCTTGCCGAAACGCATGTAGATACTTCTGCTGCGCTCTTCCACGTACGGACCGGGCCGTTTGCCGATGATCCAGCTATCGTCCTCGATCTGGTTCTCCAGAACGTAGGTGTTCTCCACTTGACGCGGGTCAACACCGGAAGTTCCATTAACGGCGTGCATAGTCTGCGGGGAATCGGTGGTGAAAGTCGACTTGGGAGGAGCAATGTGATGCTGGAAGAGACAGTAATACTTGAAAGCGACACCGCCGATGCCGCGGAAGACAGCACACTTCATGAAGTGATCCGTGTACGAGCCGAACCCATCAATGATATCATGATCATCCCAGATATTGACCTGGGGGATGCGGCCATTGGCAGTGCGGAACGGCTCGGTGTTGTACCAGCGGACATAGTTGGCGTAGTAGTAGTCATCGCAATCAGCGCGCATCTTATTGTCGAAGTCATGGTTGCGCCTCTTGTGCGGGTTCGAAATCGCGGTCCAAGGCTTGAGCGGGCCATCCACGCGGATACCATCGTTGTAGATTTGGTCACCACCGCCAACCATAACATGGAATGGCCTCTCGCCGTGCACGCGCATCACATCGTTCCACAGGTTCGGCCCCACCCAGGCGTTCATGTCTGTGCCGACGGAAAAACCATTGCACGAGTGGAACATGATGCGCATGGACTGCTCTTCTGCAGGAACAACAAATTCCCACGTTGTCGGGACCTGGACCCCAGACTCGTTGTACAGACCGGGGATGTCGTACGCCCAACGCGCCTCGAATGCCGCCACTGGCACGGCTAGCGAGAATCGCCAGAACGCTTTCAAAGGATCCTCGTAAAGCTTGAGGCCTTCGATTGTTTGGCTTGTTGGAACCCTGCCATCGTCGTTATGGGCTCCGCTATCCACGGCGCCTACCTGGCGCAGACGCAGCTGGGGCTGCTCCTGTGTTGGCTTTGTGACAATCAAGACACTGCCGTGCCAAGTGCTTGCAGCTTCGTAGTGCATGTTCTTGAGGTTGATCAGGGGACCAGAGATGAGCTCAAAGCGATCGTTCGAGCTGCGCGTAATCTGTTGTCCTATCTCTCCATTTTGAGGCATCCCTGTGATTGCAAACATGATTTGTTTAGTTTGCGCAACTTTTAGACCAAGGGCTTGGTTTCATCGACATACCATTGACGGGTTGCGCACTGTACTCGGCCATAATAAAGGTAACTGGTGCGATTCGGAAATATCGCCGAGGTTTGGAAGATAAAAGTAAGAACCGTGGACTCGAGTCGCACGGGTTATTAGGAACACAATTGAGCGAGAATGGGGCGGGGACGAAAGTAAAGAATTAGGCAGACTCAAATGTGATAGGGCTACAGGGCTGAAAGGAGAAATAAGAAATGAAACGAGATTAGGAGCTGCAGGTCTGTACTTTCGGGTCCGCTGCCTTGGCAACAAAGGAGGTTACAGCTCAACTCGAACAGCTCTGACGCTGCCAAGACTTTCCGGTGATAACCTGACCAATGGGAGAGGAGATGACAGCAGCCACCATCTGATCTAGCCACGTAGTGCCACATGAGTTGTTTCTGACTATTCCTGATTGGGTCAGAGAGGGTGGCGGTGCATGTTTAGATGCCATCGGGGTGAATTTTCATGATTTGCATGATTTGCGTATTTTGGGCACTTGTGCATATACACTTATGCATGTAAAACTCTACGATCAGGTGCTTCCCATGCAATCCGTAAAGTCACGGAATAATGCACAAGTTGTTACTTAGGTATGTATATCAAATGCTTCCCTATGACCCCGCTCAACGTGCCTCGGCCGGCTTGTCATTCACTGATCTACATGTGGAAACTGTACTTACTACATGGCAAACTGTGGAGCAACCCTCTTGAAAAAGATTCATTCGGAAACTTTAAAATAATATCGATGAACACGTTAGATCAAAACATCCCCACACACATGACCCGCTCGCGCTGGAAGACAGAACAGATGTAAAGAATTAAGATGGCACTCACCAAGAACTGAATTTGTAGGTTCGACCACGACCACCGATGCGAGTGGCCTGGCACAATCCTCACGGGACGAGACTTCTTATCCTGTTGAGGAGTCTCCGGAGACCCATCTCGTAGCACGAGCATATTCTGTCCACGGAACAAGCCGGAAGAAACAACCTTCTTCAACTGTTTCTGACGATACTGCTCGATATTGAGTCCGTCACGAGCACCAAACCAGGCATCCCGGGAGCCAGTCCCGAGCAAATTCCGCAGTTCATCCTGCATAGGAATATAAAGGTCGCGAAGCTCATCAGACTCCTGAGATAGGAGGTCAGCGAAGTCCTCCACAAACTGCAAGAACTGCACAATAATAACCATATCGAAGCCAGCCTGGAATCCGCGTGTAGTCAGACCATAGTGGTGCAGTACGCCGATCTCCAGGATCTCAATCTGATGCTGCATGGTATGGCGAATAACTGCCAGGAAACGCTCGAGGGGGATGTCAATAACGAGCTCGACCTCACCCTGGCTCCAGACCTCCCAAAGATCCTCATAGCTCTCAATCGGTGACTCAGACTCAACAAAGAAACCCTGAAAGCGGTCAGATTTCACGTCAAAGCCGAGAACTAACCTAGCGTTGCTATATTCGTCCTGCGTGTCAGGAACGGGAAGGCTGACAAAGATTACTGTCGGGTTTGTGCCGGATGGAATGTCGTCAAGGATTGGCTCATCGTGTAGTGTAACTTGTCTGAAGCCGGTGGTCCCTATCAGGTGGCATTCTTTCTCGCGACGGAGCTTATCGCGGCCGCTCTCAACGTGTGCGAGGTACATGTGGTAGTCGAGTACACCCCAGGGATGGCGCATATAGCGGTACGAATGAGAGGCGAAGGATGGTTCTCTAGGTGCAGATTGAGTGCCCGTGTCTTGGGGATCCTGGGGAGAGTTATGGTTAGCCGAATCAGAAGGCTTCGTCCATTTATCGGGATTAACACGGGCCATCTCGTCGGAGATCTGGGAGAACTGAGGGCTCTGCATGGCTGTTAGAAAGTTAAGTCTTAGTTTTCTCTGGTTGCGTAAGTTGTGTTTGCTCTTCGGTCGTAGGCGTTGACGAAGGACTGGATGCGAGCCTCACGATCTTTGGGACAATCTAAAATGATGGTAGCGTTGTGCGCGAGAAACCGTTCACGGAGAATAGATGCAATCTCCTGGATGGAACTATGAATGGTGAAGAGTAAGCACAGCAGTAGGATAAAGCTCTTAAGCTCTAGGTGTACAGAGAGGATACGGGAGAAGAGTTCGGCGAAGAACTGTGTGCTTTCCTCTTCGTAGATGAAGTAATAAAGGATATCGAATAGGTAGAAAGCGACGGCTGCCTGAACCACCTTGACGATAAAATGAACAGTTACGAAAGTGACAGATCCAAAGCAAAGGACTACCCCAAAGCACAGGAGAAACAATGTCCAGTCGAGATATGTAGAAAGGTCCTGTAGGAAGAAGTTAGTGTATGCCATAAGGAGTGCTCACAATGGAAGAGCTAGCTTACAATGTAGAATGAAGCTTATGTGCAACTGTGTTGATAGATAAAGCTGTGTCTGGGTTTAAACAGTTAGCTAGATTTTGTTTTGCTTGTGTATGTTGGCTTGCTGTGTTGAATGGTTGTATAGACTTCTATCCCAAGTCGTGGGGCGGAGGTTCCCTTTTGTATCTGGGATGAGAAGACCTTGACCGATTAACTATCCCCTCTCGAAAGAAAGAACTTAATAACACAAAGGAATACCCTTCGAGACTCGACAACAAAAGATACAAAGAGCACAAAGGCAGTTCGCCGACAAAGTTCTTGTCTGAAGAGTCCTTTCTTTTAGAAGCATCCCATATTATTGGACTCGGCATTCAGCTCATAATGCCCTTGTTGGTTCTTTATAGCTGAGTATCAAAAAAAAACAATGGAGCCCCGAAAGCTTCTCTCATGTTAAACACGAATCAAGCGTGCAAAGACTCGATTCAAATCCCAGGATAGAGATTGAGCAACAAAAGAGTCCCCCATACCGTTCAGATCGATGTTTCATCAGTCGACTGTATCGGATTTTATCACTGTAAAGAACAGATGGCTTTGGCTCTGTTGTCGAGAAATAAAGAGTTTCATGTAGAAATAGACTCGATCCGGGGCTATTTAGACTCGATCAAAGAGAGGCAGCCATTCTGGGGTCTTTGTTTTCATCTAAAACTGGACTTTATCATACCTGGATGTTTACAACATAAGAAGCCATGCTTCTCGGTCTTGTATCTCAGTCTATCATCTAGCAAAGCATTCCTCTACAGAGAAAATCCAGAGTCTCTTTCTAAGCCAGCCTCATAAACCACGGCCAAGCCCCTCCAACTCCCATCCGATTCACCGATTTATCTCTGCAACATGGGGCAGGACAGTGTATTCATCATGCGCTCTGACTATTTGCCGGGTTTCGACGATGAACTCTGGGTTCTTGTCGACACCCAGCTCTCAGAGGATCCGGACAACGAGGAGGCTAATTGGGTCACTGTGATGATTCCCGAGGAAATGAACGAAACCCACAGCGATGAAGAAATTGTGGAGTATGCACTTGATCACATCCGAACCAGGCAAGCCATCGTGAGCGAAGTGGCACTGCACAACACGGAGGTGAGCTGCATTTCGATCCCGGTCCCAATGGACATTGTGGGCACTATTGGAATCTTGACTCGCGCCGAGAACGATTTGAAGAACTGGCTAGAGTACATTACCAACGGGATGGTTAGCCTTAACCGGGAGGTGATTTTTGGGCGTCAGTAAATAGTGGACTGTCGAGCTGTGGCATTTTGGAAAGAGAGAGCAATGGATAGTCTGGTGGAATCTGAGAACTATGTCAAGGTAGGAATATCAAATCTTTTTCAAACGAAGTGTCGTAGTTTTACTGAAATAGCCAGTACCTAGGTGACGACGTAGCCCATAGCCAGTTCTCAACCGTTGAGTACATACGAATTTGTCAATATGTCCATCCAAGTACCCATTAACTAAGTAGCCATACAAACCATACGCAATCCCCAAGTACCAAGTACCAAGTACCCATGAGTTAATGGCAAGCATGTCTAAGAGCACACAGTCCGAAAGGCCTTCTAAAAGCCCTTGGGAGTGGTAGAGAGATACTCCTGCGATCTCTGCGAATACAGACTTTTTATCTAATTATCTCCATTGCTCTATCCAACTACTCACTTGATGAGCGTGCTCTCTGAGCCAATATTTGTTCCTCTCAGAGAGATAGCTCTCCATGTCGATTGTCAAATGAAGACTTGGGCTAGGCACTATTGTATCTCGTTCCCGGTACAAGATGATCCGGCGCCTGATGGGACAGATGATCCTGTGGTGCAAGTGACCCATTCAATTATGACACGGGCTGAGTATATCGCCAAATACTGGCTACAGGAAATGACTGTTGGTAGGATTTTGCTTGATAGACAACGTATCTTTTGTGTTGAAAAATACGAGCATTCTGATAGGGAAACAAAATAGTAGTATACGTAGTATTCAATGGTCTGTTGTCGAGGATCATGCGCAGATGGCAGTTTCTATTTTTGACTTGAGGTTTATAGTCTTCACTCTTTGTGGTACAGAATAAGAAAATGCATACAATTTTTGTTGGGTTTTCTGAGAGAACTAGCGCAATAGAATTAGATGTAGGTCAAGCTAAGTACCTACATAGGTAGTATAAGATCTGACCAGTTATTCCCAACTTCTTGTACACGATACGGGACCACTGAACATCACCCTAATTTCCTCCTACAATCGATTTTTGTCAAGAGATTTTGGTTAGAAAAAGAAAGTTCGCTTCGATTAAAATCCCCGAAAATACTCTCCCCTTCTCGTATCAGCTCGAGCTCAACTCATTCCAAGACTTGAACGGCGATCGTCCCGGGGCGGGGGGGGGGAAGTCTAGGAATAGCTATTCGTACGATCATGAATGTACATGCCACTATCCATGTCTTGCGAAAGCTTGATAATACGAATAAATGCTTTCTAAATAGCTCAAACTAGTTTACTAGTCAACTAACGAATTTAGACGAATTCATGAGTATTTGCCGAGATATAGGCTTATAAACACACTCGAGGTAGAACTATACATAGTACAATGACTGTAGATATTTCTGTCAAAGACCCAAAGCCATTGGAAGATTGAACAAGGCCATTGTAGCAATGAAAGGTCTTTGTTATTTTCCATGCAATAGTCCAGATAGGTTGAATTTTCACCATCAGTTTATAAACTCGGTGTCCTCGCCTCGAGGTCTATGCTACCGGCATCGACCAGAAAAGCATCCTTCTATTATTAACATTTAAGATGCAACCTTCCACAACGGATGTGATTTACTTCGAGTACCTTTCACGCTCTATAATCGCCAAGAGACTAGGCAAGTTCCAGCCAAGTGTGTACAAGGGCATAGACGGGAAACATTTCGCCGAGCCAGCCGCCCACCGAAGCGACTACTACTGGATCACCGTACATTTCTCCGAAGACTTCGATCACCGCGGCGTTCCAGATTCAGAGATCATGCTGTTTATAAGGAATATGATTGCCAAGGGCCGCTTCACTATAGATCATAATTCCATGCATAGTTTAGGGAAAAAGTGTCTTTCGATCCCGATCAAGCGCGATGAGGAGACCCCTCTGCCCAAGTCATATACGCCTGATCCTACGCATCCTGATCTTCTTCTTGCTCAAGATCTTGCGGATTATTGGAGGGATCAGATCGCGTTTAAGAAGGTCACTCTGGATCAACGCATGATTTTTGTTGACACTTGTCGTAAGGTGGCGGATTTAGAAGATATGTTGGATGTAGGAGTTACTCTGATGGATCCCTGGCGTATATAGATTGTTCTTTGTCTGTGGTTTATTGTGTCGAAGTCGAGACCATTGGACCTGAATCTTTCAGGCTTATTTGGATATTAAAGCAATCAATGCATCGTTTCTTTCTTCTTTTGGTATCCTGTTTTTAAAAGTGTCTTCGTAAGAGTAGGATTGGTATAATAGACTTGTCACTTGATAGCTATCAGAAAAAGAGAATTGACACGAGATACATGATTGACATGTAAAATATTTAAGTTAGAAATACAAGAGCCGAGGAAACTTCCAACCACTGTTGCTAGTTACTAGGGGCTAGGGGGATCAACCCAACTTGAAACTATTCAAAGAGTTCCGGCTATGTTGCGGTGGCTTCTGACTGACTGCACTGCATCTGACTCTGGCTGGTCTTTTTTCGGAATCTTTCTTTCCAATTGAAAGCCATTGTTATGACCAAAGTGGAAAGGCACCTTAAGATGGAATAAATTCAACACTTTGAGGAGCAACAAGGCAAAAGAGAATATTTAAAGAGTATAAATATAGAATGTCAGCCCAAACAAAGAGGGTAGAGAGCATGATGTACATTCTGAAAGAACAGAGAAAGGTATTATAGCCCATGAAAGGGCTTGATCTTTTCATTGTTCAGAATAGACAGCATGGCATGTACCTCAGTATATAAACCCTTGCTGTCCTCGCCTCGAGTCTATCTCACCACCATCACCTTGAAGAGCATTTGCTAACACAAGACAAAAAGCAGACTACCAGAGAACGCACCACATTGCTACCAAAGGAAGCCTCCATTCATCTCAGCCGCCACAATGCCATTTTTTCAAGCGAGTGTATTCCAGTCGAGCCAGCTCGAGCATGGCCGCCGATTCCATTTCAAGGACCCCCACAACAGCCAGCCAGGTTGGCGCTGGGGTAATGTGACTTTGCCGGATACTATGGGCATTGGAACCTGTGACAAGGAGATTATTATCCATATATGCGATACCATCGAAGCGGGCTTGGTTACTTGGAGCGATACTGCGATGCACGGCTTGGGAAATTACTGTGTCTCGTTCCCAATCAAGTTGGAAACACCCGAGCAAGACTTGAACCAGTTGATGAATCAGGTTGAGTACGCTGCACTGTGGTGGGTGAGTTTCATCCGTGCGGAGTCTGTTTCTATTGACAAGCACATGCTTTTCCGGGCTCGTCAGCCGCCCTCCGATTCTGATGATCAGTTGTTGGATGTACCTTTGCATTGGGGTAAGCCTGATTTCACGATTCTGAATCCGTGGTCTGCCGTTACTGTGCTGCGGTAGACCATGGGGATTAGAGGGAGGTGGTATTTGTGAAGATGGTTAAGTCGATACAACAGATATTCAGAATGGAACAATAAGTGATAAAACATGGCAATCCAAGTATAGGAGTAGTATGAAAGGCAAGAGGTTGCCGTAGTAAACGCCAGTATTATACAATTGGAAAAAGACAGATAGATAACCAGCTCTTTATTAATGAAACTTTAGATCCACCTTGAGTGTCGTGCCTTTCTCTCACGCTCTTTCTTTTTCTGCATGAGGGTATATCCACATCCGGCACCAGTCGCATACCCACCTAGATGGGCAGCATGATCCATCTTGGTCAGTCGGGAGAGGGGCCAAGCGCGGAATAAGAACGCGGGAGCTAGCAAGCTGAAGACCTCGGTTCCGACAAGGCAGGTAAGGAAGACCCAACCGTAGGTCCAAATCTGGTCTTGAAGGCTCTGGGGAAGGATCCACATGGTGAGTTTGTCACTAAAGAGATGTCAGTATCGGTACCACATAGACAGGGAGGGATGGTGGGAGACAAACTTGAAGTGAGACATGCACCATGCCGCGACGATACCGCTGGTTGCGGCACTGGCTCCAAGGGAGGTCATGCCCAGGCGGCCGAGGATGACACTGCGTGTCAGTGAGAAAACAGATCCCATGATACCAGAAGCGAAGTAAATGGCCAAAAAGTTTCCGCGGCCGATTTCATCGTGGACTGTAGAGTAGAAACAAGTTAGAAATCATAATAACTGGCGCTTCTACTAGCCACAATACATACCTCTGGTTCCCATAAGTCCCAGGACCATCATATTAGTTCCAAGATGTCTCCATGTCTGATGACTGAACGTGCTTCCAATCATACCCAGTGAGCTGGGATAGAAGGGAACAATCACAAAGTAACGGTTGAGCAGTTTCCACGCAGGAGGGATGTATTTCCACAGCAAAGTGACTGCTACGTTAGCTGCCACGATGGCACCCACAGTAGCCACAGCAGGAGGCACATCTGGCATGATGCGGTCCTTTCGAGCTGGGAACTCATATTTCTGGGCAAATGTATAGCAAAGGGCGAGAACCACGATCGAGAACAGAAGCGGAGCGAGTAAACGCTGAGACTGCCAGTTCAAATATGGTTAGCAACCAAACAGTTCCACAGAGAGACACATCCTTACATTGGTGATATTCATCGACTCAGGACTCTCGTTGGTAGCGGCAATATGATGCTTCTGGACCCAAGCGAGATATGGTCTCTCGATAGGATCCGCACGGGGACGAGCTAAAAATGTCAGAACCAATACCAATCACCCAAACTCAAGTCCTAATATACATACCCTCAGTGAGCGCAGCATCCTGGTACTGCTGCAGGGAAGTGTTCTTCCCGAATTCGCGCTTCAACCGTTCGTGTTCTTCCTTCTCACCGTCGAGCCATTCCTGCCGTTTCCGTTCTTGTTCAGCCAACAAGCGTTTCTCATTCCTCTCGCGAGCTTCTTTCAAAACACTCTTGCCGTAAGGAGAGCCTTCCTCGCCAAGCTCGGCGTCATAAGAACCGCTCTGCGGCTTATACAAGCCTAGCTTCTCAGCGCGGCGCACGAGCTTCTCTTCCGCCGCGCGCTCCTCACGCTCAATGCGGGCGAAGATGGCAGAATCCTCGTCGACAGGGTACTCATCGCGGAGCCATTCCAAAGCAGTATCAACCTGCTGCTTGGTGACAGCGCGGGCAATGTCAATTGGCAAGTCCGCATCGAGGGTTCCGGTCAGACGGTGGCCGTGCAGGACGGCCAGGATACGGTTTCCTAGCTTTGCGTTGAACTTGACGGGACCAAAGATGGCTTTGATCTCGGCATCGGAGAAGGGCTTTTGTCGAGGGAGGACCTCCGAGGGGTCCGATTTAGGCTTTGACTTTGGAGATGCGGATGTACGTTTGAAGCGGCGGGGGGTAGAGACCGGGTTGAATTGTTGTGCAGATACAGTAGTTGGATTTGGTCGAGACGGGCGAGAGAATATTTGGGATAGAAGGTTCGGAATCGGCAACATGGATTGGCGCGATGTGCTGTACATGCGCCATGGGGTAATGCGGAGATCGCGACTGGCTGACCGGAATGTTACTGGCAGCACGGAAGTGCGGAGCCCTGGGCATGGAGCCCGCCATACGGCCCAGACCGCATTGCTCATATCCTGTGACTGGAGAGCGAGGGCTCGTAGAGGATCACGGAATATAGAGTGGAGGTTGATTGTTTGGGGATCTTTTGGCGGCATCGATGGACCGCACGGCTGCAGAGTTGTTCCGAGACCGCGGTTGCGGGCACGAAGCAAGAAGATGGAGGAATGATGGGAATTATTCGAATATTTTCCATTCTTTGCGTACATTATTAGCTGGAACTATAATATCATAATTTCTATCCATCTCAATTTTACACCAGTCATCACCCATCTCTACCTCACTTCTCCGATCTATGAGCCCCACGTGATGATAACCATAGCTTTGGAGATTAGCCCGCCTTGATGTCAACTCCACCTTCCACCCCTCGCAAAATAAACATCAAAATGTCAACTGAATCTCTCCCCATAACCCCAGGAGCCTTTGCTGAAGCAATCAAAGAGCTCCCCATTGCAGTTCTCTACGGCAAAGTCTCCGAGCTCACAAACTCCATCGCACACCTGCACCGCTCAAATGCCGAGCTCCGCGCATTCTTAACAGAAAGCAATGACACGGAAGAGGACAAAAAGGAGCTGGAGGGGTATGTCGCCGAAAACGAGGGCGTGGCAGTTTCCATGAACGAGCGGATTCTCTTACTGAAGACTGAGGTCGAGAATCGTGGACAGCCATGGATTGAGCTTGATGAGCTTAAGATCGACAAGGGACAGGATGCTTTGACAGATGTGCCGGTGACAAATGGAAGTCAGACTGAGATTGAGACTGGAGCTGGGGCTGGGACCGGTGCAGGACAAGAGTCCAACGATCGTGAGGATGGGGATGGGGTCTATCTGTGACCTATTCGGTGGGTTATCTACACGCAGACAGCTTCTTTGGGTGGCTTCCAAGGTTGGACTGCTCAAATCTTCAAAAACCATTCACCAGTGCATCAGTGGCTCTCGATCACTGTTATTTGCGGGCGCTTTACTGCATTTGTGTGTGGGTCGAAGATCGACCTATGTCAATTGGCCATGTTTCATGGTGCAATGTACAAGCCTGGATCATAGCGGTTAAGAGACCATCGTCCCGATGAATGACTATCCCCAAGCATTGGGGACTGTTCACATCTTCTACGGCCCTAGGCACACTGGAGTCATCAGGTCCAGACAAATCAGAATGTATGTAGTGGATCATTTACAAACCCAATTCTCATTATGGAATCATGATCTGATGAATGTGTTGCAACGAGTAAAAAAAAAAACATGCAATGACCAGCTGATGCTGGATGAAGATATGCAAGATCAAGTAGAATAATTCACAGCGCGCTAAATGCTCAATCAAAGCCCCGGCTCTGTGTCACATCATCGCAAATTCGCCCATTTTTTTTTTCTAAATGGCAGAAGGAGAAAGCAGAGTACTAACAAAGTGAGAAAGCACAGCCCAACGCCAGGTTAGCGGACATGTCATGGTCGTCAATGTAAAAACAAAAAGGTGCAACTCCAGACCGGTGGAGCTTAAGTGGCGGCCTGCTGGGCCCAGTGGCCACCGCTGAGCGCCTCGGGGGGAACCCGCTGCTGCTTGATGAACAACTCAATCAAGGGCTGCATGGGCTCCATCTCCTTGTCGGACACAAGCCCGTAGTACTTTGAAACAGTCACAAAGTGAACGAAGCACATGTTGAGAACATCGTGCTTGTTGATGTGCCAAAAGGGGTTGAGCCAATGAGCGTGGTACAGATGGGCGTAGCAGCGGAACATCTGCTTCATGATACCCTGGCAGTCCTTGTAGAAGGTTTGCGGGAAGCCACTGGACTTGCCGATCCAGTCATCTGGGTTGGCGGGGTCGGAGGGGGTTATGGATGCGCCGTTGGCCTCTTTGATGGAAGATGTCTCGGGAGTGCCGTTGACTTTTTCAGTAGGGAACATAACAGGGTCATGGATCTTGCTGACGATCCATTTCTCGACGCGATTGATGAACTTGGGGGCAGAAATTTTGGCGGCGCGGCCGTCAACAAGCCAGGTATAGGTCAGCCTTTGGAATCGTTAGCTTGGTTCACAATTTGCCCCGCCATACTTCACATACCGTCCAGCGGACATTGTTGGACAAGTGTTCTCATTGCAAATAGGTAGGCCATTCACGCTGTTCACCTCCTGGATAACCTGAAGCATGCCATGGAGTAGACGATATTGTTCCACAACTTGGAGCAAAAACAAATTAGCCTCCCTGCTCTAAAGGATAAGCTTCCACATTACTTACTTTGGTGCGCCAGCCACTCGCCTAGCTCCACATTCTTCGGGCAAGCACAGAGGGTCAAGAAGTTGCCCCTCACATTCAGCGGGGCATACTTCTCCTGGAAGAAGTATTTGGGTCCCTCAGGATCGTTCGCTTGAGTCTCCATTGACATACTGCTGGAAATCGAGGGTGAATTCGACATGGTGGCTTGATGCTGAGGAGTAGAGGCCTGTGCTGGGCTTTTGGGGGGATTGTTGCTCTTGTTGTTTCCTCCCCGGCCAAATCCTTGGCGACTGTATTCAAAGATAGAGTTAGCAAGCGATTTTGTGGCGAGGTATAGCTATTTGTGAACAAAGTGGGAATATATAGAAGATGTAAATGTAAATGTAAACGACAAGAGGCGCCAGGGAGAATATTAGACTTTAAGGAATAGAATGCTCCTTTGTATTTGTGGCGCCGGGGGATTCTTCGTGCAGTATGAGGGGGTAAAGGTAGTAGGGAGGTTGAACAGCCGATTGCAACAAGTCCACAATGGCGCAACATGACTTACACGCTCTGGAAGAAGGTCGCCATCTTGAAATTGGTCTGCAATGCTTCAAATCAAGAAAATAACGGGGATGAGGGACGAGACGGTGAGATGCCACACGTTGAGGATCCCCTTTTGGTCTGGGCCATCGAGACACTAGTCCTGTTTTGGTCCGGAATCGGAAGATTAATAGCCCCGAGCGTCAATCGAATTATGGGGGCTCCGTTGTGAATGGCCGACAGAACAATTGTCAATACATTATCGACAATTTATCGTGATTGCTTACTCCCAGGATAATAACACGGACACAATCAATCCATTCTTTATCATCACTTGCACTTCCATACATCTACGACCTTGCAACAACAATAAATTCCATACACCATGTCCTCCGATGAGGAGGGCGTCCGGCGCCCCAGCAATGGCAATGAGAGCCCTGCGCACAACAATGCCAATGACTCTGGCGCCGACCAGATGGATGAAGGCGATGATCTTTTCGGCTCAGACGGAGAGGGCGGACTCGATGATACTGAGTATGCAAACCACACCAAAGCGGCAAGGGCTAGATACTAACATATTGCCAGACCCCACCGCAACCTAGACGATGAACAACTTGACTCTGGTGACGATGAGAACCGCTATGATCGGCGCGAAGACCGAATGGACGATGTGGCTGAGGAGGAGCAGGAAGTCAATGTTGCTGATCAGGACCTTGCTCGGGCGCCAGTGCCATTGACCAACGATGGAGAGGTAGGAGAAGCTCCCACCTTGCTCTTTGGTGTTGATCTAACTTACAGTAACAGGTCTACACTATGCGTGTGCCGGATTTCCTCTCAATTGAAGGAGAAGAATTCAATCCCGAGACTTACGTCCCACCGCCTTACCAGACCGCTGCTACCTCCCTATGCTGGCGCAAAGATCCTGCGGATGAGTCTCTTTTACAGTCTAACGCCCGCATGATCAAATGGGAGGATGGTTCCATTACTCTGCAACTCGCCTCCGCTCCCCTTGAGCAATATCGCATCGCATCCAAACCCCTCGCACCTCTCACTAAGTCCGGCGACTATGACCACAAGCTGGACTCTCACGTTTATCTCGCTGCTGGACTAGAAACAGCCCAAGTTTTCCGATTGACCTCACACATCACCCAAGGTCTTACTATTCTCCCGACCACCTTGGAGACGGACGATGCCGTTCAGCGACTGCAAGAACAATTGGCTGCTGCTGCTCGTGGTAGCAAGCAGACTGCAGCCGGCACTGCGCCGCGCTATGAAATAACAGAGGATCCCGAGTTGGCTGGCAGACGTGCCGAAATGATGGAGAAAGAATCTATCAAGGCCGAGCGTCGTCGCCAGCAGCTTGCTGATCGCGAGGCCGATCGCGGTCGTCGCCATGGCGCAGCTCGTACTGGCCCCGCCGGTCTTAGTGTTGGTGGTCTTGAAGATGGCGGTTTGACTACGACTCGTCCTCGTGCCAAGCCTCGCCGCCAAAACCGCCGCGGCGAGATCTACACCGACGACGAAGAGGATTACCCCCGTGGTGCCCGTAACAGAGAAGACGAGTACGACGAGGACGATGGATTTTTGGTTGGCAGTGATGAAGAGCTCGAGGAAGAAGCCGAAGATGAAGAAGAGGAGCTGGAGGATGAAGACATGGACGCCGAAGGTGAAGATGACGTGGAAGCTGCACCTGCGAAAGCCGCCCGTAGCAGGCCAGAGCCTCAAGTCAGGGCTGGTACGCCTCCTGCCCGAAAGAAGAACCGCTACGTGGTGGACGACGAGGACGAGGACGACGAGTGAGCTTAAAGCGCTCTACTTCCCCTGGAGGTTCTTTTTTTCTTTTCACGCTTTCGATGCAGTTTTTTTGTTACATATCCACATGGTCCGGCGTCATTTACATGGACAGGCATTCAAGGAACAATGGGGCTCATTTCACTCTGACTTGATGCTTGTAAAAACAAAAATTAATGAAATGGTCAATGACATTTAAATCTAGCTTCGTACCAGCGAAGCAATGTAGATTTATATCGTATCTGATGCCGAATGGTATATCTAAATAACTCCACATACTCCCGGGAATTCGCAAAGTGCAAAAACCAGTAACCAGACAACCGAACCCAAGCTTTATGTAGTTAACCAAGATTTTCATGTGTCATGTGCTCACGTTTTCGCCTTTTTTGTTGCAGTGACTGGCTCGACGCCCTCGGGATATTCTGAAGGATCAAAGTTGAATCTTTTGATTACATCTCTAGCGCTTCCGACCACACGTAGGCATAAGAAGTCCTTTTCACCGGGGTTATCCTGATCCTGGGAGGGAGTCGAGTTCGACATGGAAGTTGAAAACGACTGTCCGAATGGATGTTGCCCAGGTTCATGCCAGCGGCGTTGCCGATTCTCGATTTCCATAATCATGGACAGCAGATCTGGCTGCTCAGAGCAAGGAATGATAGCACCTGGTCCAACAGAACCCCCAATGACAGCACGACGAACAACTTCCCTGAGCCATGATTTCCAAACTTGTGCTGGGTCAGAGCTTTGGAGTACCTCAGACACGTAATGTGGAGGCGCTGATTGCATCCCCAATTCGATAGCGTCGGCTTGCGAGACGCGCAGCCACGAGTCCGCGACGACAGTTAATAGTGTCGCTATGAACATGACATTTTGAAAGCCTGTCGAAATGGCCTTGGGACAAATCTGGCAGCGGATCACGTCTCGTGCTGTTCGTGCAGCGATATATAGCGAACATAGAGTGTGGGAATTGACGGGGAAGGAGGAAATTGATGTCATGTGGCTGAGAGATAAGTAGAGGTAGGATAAACACGGACACCCAGACGTTGTGGAGTCGGAGGAAATGGAGTTGGCAGGAGAGAGTGGGAGGGAGTCTGTGGAAGGGAAAGTTGGAGGATTGGGGAATGGCATTGGCATGGCCGTGACTTCGGAAATGGCCGTGAAATCAGGCCAAGGGGAGGATGATGCGGGAACAGGAAGGTTTGGCTGTTTCCGATAGTCTGGCCTCCGGGTACGGTTGTGGTCTTCATGACTTGACAATAGATCTGCGGACTGAGACTGTGGCAAATTCGTGTTCATGGCAGTACCAGGCCGCCAGTATAATTGCGGACAAAGATAATCGACGTCTGGGAAATTGACTGTGTATGGACTCATCACTAGTGAAGATTGCTGTGAGTCCTCTGGACTGGGCCAAATTTCAGCTCCGGATAGCGCTTGCGGGTCAAACCCCTCATCGTCTGTCCGCGTCCTTTTCTTGGGCGGCCGGCCCATCTGTTTTTGTATAGAGTAGTTGCAAGAAAGTGACTGTTTGGTACATCGAGAACAACCTGGTAGTTCCCCGGAGCATTTAAGCTTCCGCTTTCCTATCGAATAGTAGACTGGTCAGTAAGGGTTGCGTTACATTGGTCTGTGAGACTTACTACACTCGTCGCATGCTGCATGTCTTTTTGGCTCCGACAAATCAGTCGTAACAGGCAAAGGAAGCCCTCCCTCATACTCGGATAGGAGTGACATTGCTTGGGAGTGATTTAGAAACTCGATCCTCGATCAAAAGAGCCCTTTAATAGAAAAACATTCCTTTGGAACCTCGGGAAGTAAAACATTGGCTAAGTCATAGATAGGCCCGATAAGATGGGGGCGGTCATGTGGGCGGTGAGGGCCGCGAGAAATTATCCTAAAAAAAAAACCATGGATCCACCGCAACAAGACAACACCCGCTGAACGGCATCATGAACCCCAAGGCGGCTTCAAAGAAGCGCAAGGCTGTCACTCGCGATGTCGAGGAGGAAGCTGGTGTCTTTTCCGGTGACGAATTGAGCAAAGGCAACCTCGATGGAGCCTTGTCGGACAACTCCAAGGATCTTTCGGACAGCGAAGACGACGATAGCGACTCGGAAGTCGAGCTAGTCGACGACTTCAGCGACTCTGAAGATGGAGAAGAGGAATTGGACAGCGACGAGATCCCCTCTGATACAGAGGAAATTAAGCCAGCTGCCGGTGAACCTAACTTCCGCATTGTGAAGGACGCCAACGGAAACGATCGCTACCTCTGGGATGAAATTCACCCGGACGATAACTCTGAAATCTCCGAGGTGGATGAAAATGCCAACACCATTGGCGACATCCCGCTGAAGTTCTACGACGAATATCCCCACATTGGTTACGATATCAATGGAAAGAAAATTATGCGTCCCGCCAAGGGCGAGGCCCTGGATGCGTTGTTGGACAGCATTGAAATCCCCAAAGGCTGGACCGGCCTGACTGACCCCAAGACCGGTAAGCCTCTAGAGCTCAGCCAGGAGGAATTAGAGTTGCTTCGCAAGGTGCAAATGAACGAGGTTCCCTCCGAGGGCTATGACCCATACGAGCCTTTGGTGGAGTGGTTCAGCAGTCAAAAGGAGATCATGCCATTGAGTGCAGCTCCCGAGCCCAAGCGCCGTTTCGTGCCATCCAAGCACGAGCAGAAGCGTGTGATGAAGCTTGTGAAGGCCATCCGCGAGGGCCGCATTCTTCCTTACAAGGCGCCCGAGGACCGGGAAGACAAGGAGGAGGAACTCATCAACTACGACCTGTGGGCTGACGAAGTTGAGCGACCTGATCACGTCATGCACATTCCGGCACCTAAACTCCCACCCCCTGGTTATGAGGAGAGTTACCACCCGCCTGCTGAGTACCTACCCGATAATAAGGAACGCAAGGAATGGGAGCAAACAGATCCCGAGGATCGTGAGAAGGATTACCTGCCCAAAGACTTCGGCTCCCTGCGCAGAGTTCCTGGATACGACAACTTTGTCCAGGAGAAGTTCGAGCGTTGCTTGGATCTCTACCTTGCTCCGCGTGTGCGCCGTAGCAAGCTGAATATCGACCCTGAGAGTCTCTTGCCCAAGCTTCCCAGCCCTGAGGAGCTCAAGCCTTTCCCCACTGCCTGTGCCACAGTCTTCCGCGGACACAAGGGCCGTGTGCGCTCTGTCAACGTGGACCCCACTGGAGTCTGGCTGGCCACTGGTGGTGACGACGGTACCGTCCGCGTCTGGGAACTTCTCACAGGTCGCCAACTGTGGAGCGTGAAGCTCAGCGATGACGAGGCGGTCAACACTGTCCGCTGGCGTCCAGGCAAGGATGCTGTCATCCTCGCTGCCACCGCAGGAGACGACATCTTCCTCTCCGTTCCTCCCATCGTCAACCCTGAAACCGAGAAGGCCAGTCTGGATCTCCTTGACGCCGGTTGGGGTTTCGCCGCTTCTCGACCGGCCCCCAGTGCCTCAGAGGAAGGCAAGAAGAACGCGCCCCCAACCTGGGTCCGTCCCTCATCCGCTCTCGTGGATGCTGGTGTGTGTGTTGTCATTCCCCTTCGCTACGTGCCTAAGACTATCTCCTGGCACCGCCGCGGCGACTACTTCGTGACAGTGTGCTCCGGCGCCTCGACACCCGCCTCCGTCGCCATCTCCATCCACACAGTCAGCAAGCACCTGACGCAATTCCCCTTCCGACGCCGCCTCAAGGGCGGTGGTCCCCCCCAGACCGCCCACTTCCACCCGTCGAAACCCATCCTGTTCGTCGCCAACCAGCGCTCGATCCGCGCATACGATCTCTCGCGCCAGCTCCTTGTCAAGATCCTGCAGCCTGGTGCACGCTGGATCTCGTCGTTCGACATCCACCCGACCTCTTCGAGCGCGTCCGGCGGCGACAACATCATCATCGGCTCGTACGATCGTCGTCTGCTCTGGCACGATCTCGACCTCTCCCAGCGCCCCTACAAGACCCTCCGCTACCACCGCAAGGCTATCCGTGCCGTCAAGTTCCACCCCAGCGGCCGCTACCCGCTCTTCGCGGATGCTTCCGACGATGGATCCCTGCAGATCTTCCACGGCAGCGTTACTGGGGATATGCTCAGCAATGCTACCATTGTGCCGCTCAAGGTTCTCAGGGGCCACAAGATTACTGGCGAGTTGGGTGTCTTGGATATCGACTGGCACCCGCGCGAGGCGTGGGCTGTCAGTGCTGGTGCCGATGGAACTTGTCGCTTGTGGATGTAATGAGATGCCGTTGCATGATGTCTGACATTTTTCTGGGCGTTTTTCTCTGTTTTATTTTTGTGCATAATCTTCCTTTTGTATAGTTATCTTACAAAAAAGTTGTTTCTTTAACATTTTCTGCTTTGTACCGTATCATAGATCTTGGGATCATTGTAGCTCAGTAGTGGTCGAAAGGATGTATAATTGAATAATCCAATGTTCGATCAAAAGGTATCTATGTCCACGAACCCAAGCAATGAAAAATGGGAGAAAAAAAAAAGAAAACTCTAGATCCAAATATAGATAGATGTAAGTCCCAGGAAAATTTCATATACAGCCCCAAACTTAGACCACACCACCACTCCAGTCCCTCCTAAGCTTCTCATACTTCCTCAAGTCCGTAACACTAGGCCGAACAAACGACTTAGCAGCAACAAAGTCAGTGAACTTGATAGTATCACGACGCTTGATAGCAGAGTAACCAGCACGACGCAACAAACTGCCCAAATCAGCACCACTGAAGCCCTCACACTCCTCGGCGAGTTTGCGCAGATCCTCACTGAACTCAATAGCCAACTTCCGGACAAGAGTCTGCAAGATATCGACACGCTCAAGCGGCGTGGGCAAGTTCACAAAGAGAAGGGTCTCGAGACGACCAGGACGCAGCATAGCAGGATCAATAATGTCAGGCCGGTTAGTAGCGGCGATGACATAGATACCCTGGCGACTGCTGCCGAGACCATCAAGTTCCGTGAGGAGTGTATTGACAACACGAGCGGAGGCCTCAGAGAGCGTATCGTCACGGCGGGGCACGAGGGCATCGAGCTCATCGAAGAAGATAACACAGGGCACGGAGGAGCGGGCACGGACAAAGACTTGGCGAACAGCGCGCTCAGACTCACCAACGAACTTGTTGAGCAGTTCTGGGCCCTTAACGCTGATGAAGTTCGCGCGGGACTCGTTGGCGACGGCCTTTGCGAGGAGGGTTTTACCGCAACCGGGCGGTCCCCAGAGGAGGACACCAGTCGGAGCAGTGATACCGACGTTGGCGTAGATGTCGGGGTTCTTGATTGGTTCGACGATGGCAGTGACAAGCTCGTCGCGGATACCGCCGAGGGCACCGATGTCGGCCCAGGTTGTGTCGGGGATTGTGGCGAAGCCCTCGCGCTTGGAGGAGGGTTGGATTTTGGGGAGGGCTGTGAAGAAGTCTGCGTTGGAGACAAGGACGACTTCTGTTTCATCGCCGATGGGGGTTTCCTTGGCGTGGCTGATGAGACGGCGGAGTTCGCGGACTCGCGGACTGATATTGTCGTCTTCGCCTTCGATTTCCATCTCCATTTCTTCGCCGCTGTTCGACTTGAGGATTGCGAGGTACCGCTTGATAGCGGCTGAGCCAGCGGTCGAGACAAGGTCGTTGAGATCGGCGCCCACGAAGCCGGGGGTTCGTTTGGCTAGTGTCTTGAGGTCGATGTCGTCTGCGAGGCGCATTTTGCGGGTGAGTGCGCGGAGGATCTGTTCTCTGACTGGCTCTGAGGGCACAGTCATGTTGATTTCCTTATCGAAACGGCCACCGCGGCGCAGAGCAGCATCGAGACTGTCTGGGCGGTTGGTTGCCGCAAGTACGATAACTGGTTTTCCGTCTGTCTTTTCGAGGGCAATCTCGTCCATGCAGGTCAAAAGCTGGGCGACGATTCGCTTCTCCATCTCTCTCTGAGCACTCTCGCGCTTCGGCGTAATCGCATCGATCTCGTCGATGAAGATGAGACAGGGAGCAAGACGCTTGGCCTCTTCAAAGTACTCGCGCAGGGCTTTCTCTGACTCTCCCGACATTCCTGAGACGACTGAGGGCGCAGAGATTGAGATGAAGGGCACACCCAGCTCTGCAGCGAAAGCGTTTGCAATCAACGTCTTACCGCAACCTGGCGGGCCATGCAGCAATACTCCGCGCGGCGGCTGCACGTTTGATGATAGATAGACCTGGGGCCGGGTCATGGGTAGAATGACCAAGTCCCCAAGTTCCTGAACAACATCGTCCAATCCACCTAAATCGGCCAGACTGACATGTGTTGGTGGCGAGCGGTCCGCGGGCTCGGCCTTGCGTCGCTTAGACATAGACTCTCCGCCATGCGTTCTTCTCTTGGAGGATGTGGGTGCCGGGGTGCTAGCGGTGGATTCAGCGATCTTTTTGGCCTTCGTTGTTGCCCACGAGCCGACGACGCTCTGGTTCATTCCATTGGGTTCCTATTATACCAATTCCAATTAGGGGTTCGTCCCATTCTGGCAGAGCATGCGCAATGCATAACATACTGTAGCGGCAGGCTCTTCGAGTCCCTCAAAATCCCCCACCATGGAATCCTCATCATCTTCACCCATATCGGCTTTAACAACCTCCAATACCCGCTCGAGACTGTCCTCGATGAGTCTCTTCGGTTTCCGGTTCAAGCTTGAGTTGGATTTCTTAATTGTGTCATAAATCGCAGGAACCGACAGTCGGATGCGCCCAGTCTCGGGCTGGTCGTCAATAATCTTGCGCACTATCTGGTAGACCTATTTTGGGTGTTAGTCGAAGCCAACAAGACTCAAACTTGGAATGCACACCTCACGGTCCAGACCCTGACTGAGGGTCGGCCTGCCTCCCTTCCTAGCAGCCATGATTTGATATTGGTTGTTCAGCAAAAAAAAGGCCGCGGGCCCGAAATTTCGGAGATGGAAACATTTGAAAGATCGGCTGAAAATTACACGTAAATTACGGGCCCGTTACATAACGTCATTCATGTCTAGGCCATCTATGGAGGGTTCTCCCCCTTCTCTTCAACAACATGGGAAACTCGAGTAGTTCGCATCAGATCTCTGCCCAGGATCGGTGAGTGCAGACTGCTATATATAGTATACATGCAATATCCACATCCCATTCTCAATCCTGCTTGCCAGGGCATACTATTGTTCTCCTCACGAGACCCCCTCATCCCCACTCAGCATGCCCTATTCATGGAACGCAGTAGTATGACTCCCAGCTAATAAACAATCCCGTGGTATCTACAGGGCAATTCTCGATCTCAAAAACCAACGCGACAGGCTGCACCAATACCAGCGACGAATAACCGTCCTAACAGACCGCGAAACGGAAATCGCCAAGGAATGTCTCGCGCGCAATGATCGACGGCGAGCACTGCTCGCCCTCCGGCGCAAGAAATACCAAGAATCACTCCTTGAGAAGACAGATGGGCAACTCGCGCAACTGGAGCAGTTGACTGGGCAGGTGGAGTTTGCGCTTGTGCAGAAGGACGTGCTATTTGGATTGCAGCAGGGGACGAAGGTGCTGCAGACGATCAATAAGGAAATGGGTGGTATTGAGGGTGTTGAGAGATTGATGGGGGAGACTGAGGAGGCGAGAGCTTATCAGGAGGTATGTCCCTCGTTCTTGTCTCATGTTCTTATACAGTACAGGGTTCGGTTTTGCTGACGGTTGTTCTAGGAGGTGAGTCAGATGCTCGCGGGTCATTTGACAAATCAAGATGAGGATGAGGTCGAGGATGAGCTGGAGGCTCTACAGCGGGAACTGGCTGGCCCCGAAGTCCTGCCTGATAATGTCGTACTGCCAAGTCCGCCTACTGCTGCTCTGCCTGTTGAAGAGCCGGTGCCGGAGTCGACTCCAAGAACCAAGGCTAAGGCTGAGACTCGGACGGCTTTGCCTGCTCAGTAGGGGGTATATGTTGGGTCCTCGTTGCACAGCACCAAGCATTGCATTATATTGACTCTGGGCATTTTATGGCGTTGCGGCTTGTTAATTTTCATTGCTTTCATTGCTGGTAGATTTGTTGTGTCCATGGCGTTGGCGGTTGATTCTATTGCTTGTTGTAAAATCCATGGTCTATAGAATAAGAGATCCTCAGTCCGAGGTTTTACAAATGAGACTCAATGTAAGAGCTCAGTTCACTTGGCTGGAAACCTCAGAATAGATTATTAAAATCTATGTAGAAATACATAGTAGTAGAATGGTATTGTCGTTAATCGTGACTGGCCTGTCAACCCCAGAAGAAGCTCTCACGAATCTCACCTACTGCCCAGGCATAATCCTGCCACCAACACCACTAACACCAGGAATAGAGACATGATCCTGAGGGTTCGCCGCAGCCTCATACAGGAAATTAATCGGCTCCCGGGTTAACTTCATAAACTGCCCCTTGAAGCCTACATACCCAACCTTAGTAACATCCTCCTCGCCATCACTCCAGTTATCCTCAAAAAAGAGGGTGACAGAGGTAGTTGCATTCCAATGGGCGCGGTTCAATGGCAATTCAAAGACATCGGCGCCGGGGACGGGCTGCGGGACCTCGATAGTTTGTGTCGGGTGCAACTCCGATGCGGTTGAGAAATCCAAATCGTCGCGGTTCTTGAACAGCTTTACTGTCTTTGGGGCGGAGTTTGTAGGAGCTGTGTACAGGAGGAGGGAGTGGACGTTGACCTGGCCGTTGAAGCTGTGTAGAAGCTCAGATTAGTTTTGGGGTTGGCGATAACGGTGAGGGGTAAGATTGGTGGGGGTGTTTGTTTGGGATTTTTGTGACGCGTTGGGGGTTGAACAGCCACTAGAAATTGTGGGATAGACGTGTGGAATGGATGATGAGACTCACGGGATGGTCATGAGCAGCTGTTCGTCGGCATCGCTCTCGAGTTCGGGCTTGTCGTTCAAACGCTCGGCCCAGGTTTTTTTAACGATGGATGCACCAGAGTTTGGGGTTGTTTCTGTCGAAAATTAGGACTTTTGTGACCAATAGTAGTAGGACAGGCTCATGGATACCATTCAGGGTTGTGATCAGGTCGAAGTTGACCTGAGAGTAGAGGAGGGATTGGATGGCTGGTGTGATATCGTTTGTATGGTCGTGATCTTCGCCGTGGCAGTGGCCATGGCCATCGTGATCATGGTGGTGCCCTGACATTGCAAGATATCGATGTCAATTAGATAGTTGTCCAAAATGTGGATAATAAGACAAAGATGGGTTTGGAGATTCAAATGTTTGAAGTTGAAAGTTGTTTGGGGAAGCTCTCCACTCCCGTGACGTCGTTTTACTCCAGAGAATCGAGGTGATGCTATGTAGTTAGTAGTCTATAAAGATCATTTTGTTTGAGTATTCCAATTTTAAAATGTAGTATGTACATAGGTACTCCTTACTACATTATACTATGTGCAGCGGCTCAAATTGCCTGTCTGTCACTTTTAGTGCCTCGGGTTTCCCTCGATCTATTAAATGCAACCAGCACACTATATCTCAATTCCACAGCTTCCTTGAACGCCTGGGTATTATTTTACATATTTCTCCCCTCTAGCTGAATTCCAGGTTCTATTATTGCCTGACTCGGTAATAGTCCGGAGCATACTCCAGTAGATAACTCTTCTCGATCTTGGTCACATCGCGGATATATGTTTTTTCACCCGTTTGCATGATTTCGTGGAATATGACCCAGTCAGCTTTTCGGTTCTATATTCAAGTCAGTAAACCAAACATGTAATTTCCCAACAAGATCCATGGGCACTTACAAACATCAACGAGGTGGGGTGAGCATGAAGAGTCAGACCACCGCTGACAGTCTTGAAGGTTCCATCCGGTTGCATCTTCGCCGCGTGAGCAAAGTAGCCCGTCGTAAGACACCGCCGAATCTGCTCTGGCTGGTTGCTCAAATCGGCTGCACCATGACGGGATGAAAGTGTTTCATCAACTTGAATGCCAAAGCGTTCTAGGTATCGTTTTAACTGGCCTCGGATGCTCACTGCTCGAAGCAGTGCCCGGTAATTCAAGAGATTGTCGTGACACCATTTCGAGTCTTTCTTCCCCTTGGTGACAAAGGCTTGGTACACGTTCAGGTACGTCAAATGATCGCCCTCTTCAACGGCAAATTTTCGCCGGTGGCTCTCGGTAGACCTTTTATCTCCAGCGTGCTGAACCCACACTGTCCCCTGGAGGTTGACCATGGCTGCAATTGTGAGAATTTCACTCAAACAGTTGAAAGATGGTGCGGTGAGAAGAACTTTGGCCATCATAGGATCCAGAGCAATTTCAGCCATCCGCACCCCAAGCGGTTTTGTGAGCTTGGCATAGTCATCAACCGCACCAAGAGAGGATAGGAGCTCAAGTGCACGGATAATAAGTTCTGCCGGCGGAGGTGTCAAGAAGTCGAATCGGACAATGTTATCGATTCCCAGTGCTTTAAGCTGCATAATGACCGGTGCGAGATTTGACCGCTGGATTTCAGGCACGGTTGCTTCCGGCATCTGCTCGTACGCTTGTTGCGTGTACAGACGGAAACATTTCCCTGGCTTAGTTCTTCCAGCGCGACCAGCTCGCTGGGTGGCGGATGCTTTTGAGATTGGCACTGCAGTCAATGTATCGATTCCAGTATTGGGGTTGTATGCTCTAAGCTTGGCGAAGCCGGAATCGATCACATACACAATCCCGTCGATTGTGACCGAAGCCTCAGCAATGTTGGTCGAGACAATAACTTTTCGGGTGTTTTCTGGAGTCTGCTCGAACACGTACATTTGTTGTTCCGTGGTGAGTCCGGCATAAAGTGGCAGTGAAACTAGAGAGGGCGCCTTTGGATGGAGAGTTGCCGCTCTTTCGGATATCAACTGGATCGCTGTGTCGATCTCTTCACGACCAGTTAAGAAGAGAAGTATGTCGCCTTCTGGTTCTTGGGTATGGATATCAAAGACGGTCTTGACTGCTCGCTCTATGTAATCTTCTGCAGGAGAGTCAAGGAACAGCATATCAACTGGATACATTCGTCCTTCGAGACTGATGATCCGACCCACACTTCCACCCAAATCCGCCGGCTCTGCCTCAGGCTGGTACTCCTCCCCAGCGAAGAAACGAAGAAAATCCTCTGCTTGAAGGGTTGCACTACTGACAACAATGCGGAGTTCAGGGCGCTTCTTGCGGATCTTCTTTAAAGTCCCAAGGAGCACATCGGTACTGAGAGATCTTTCATGTGCCTCATCAACCATGATCACGGAATAACGCGAAAGTAGAGGATCAACCAGGGCTTCTCTGAGGAGCATTCCATCTGTCAGGAATTTGATCCTTGTTGCAGAAGATGTCAAATCTTCGAATCGAATGGAGTAGCCCACCTCTTCACCGACTTTGCATCGCATCTCTTCGGCTACTCGTGTTGCAACCGTTGTAGCAGCCACACGTCGGGGCTGGGACAGGGTTAGTCGCTACTCAATTTTGAAGTATGATGGGATCAGTGCTCACCTGTGTAACCGCAATTGTCTTCCCATCCTCGCACCATCCTGCCTGGTCTAGATACTGCGGAAGCTGTGTTGTTTTACCACTGCCTGTTTGGCCCACCACGATGGTGACGGGGTATTTTTCAACCAGATAGAGCAGTGTCTTCCTATGACGTGCGATAGGCAGTAAAGCAGCTGGTTTATACAGGGCTGGAATGAAAGAGGTCGAGAGCTCCTGTTCTGAGGCCATTTTAGACCAAATTTTAAGCGGAGAACAAACTCTGCTGGATTTGAGCCCGGTTGTTAAAAGAACCCAAATTGGTTCTGGGCCATTCTGAGCATTCAAACGCTTTGCAGATCGGCAACTTGAAGGTCGTCGGAGTTGTCGCAAAAACATCCAGGGCGATCTGTATAAAGCTACCCGCTATCACGTGCGCCCCACGTCACTTGCAGCTTCCCCGATATGTTCTGCGCTCAAACATTCTCAGGCAACACAGTTTTTGTGAATTTCCCTTCAGTCCCTTTCTATCCTCTGTTAAGCCCTGAAAATATATCAAGATGTCAGAGGAGGACAAGATGGTAAGTTTCCTTTCTAACCGGACCACCTGTTATCGCATGAGGCTCACGTTCATCCGCAGAACACTTCTAGCAAGCCCTTGGCTGCCCTTAATTCCCCTAACAGCCTCCGAGCTGAGTCGCCGACTACCGCACGCCCAATGGACTTTGACGATGAGCCCCAGGAGAACGGGATTATTACTTCCTCCCCTATCGTTGCTCAGCCAGCTGCCGCCGAGGCAGCCCCGCCAAAGCCGCCCCGGCCCCTGAACCCGAGGGAACAGTCGGAGGACACACTTAGGGAGGCATTTCCAAGCATCGAGCCCGGTGTTATTAAAGCGGTCTTGACCGCAAGCAATTGGAATGTCGAGCGGGCGTTCAATGCCCTCCTAGGTTCGTGGGGAACCTACTATTTATGAAAGGAGTATGAGCTGACCTGACCTCCGCTTGCAGGTATGACCGATCCCAAGGCTCAAGAGGAAATGACACCGCCGCCGAAGCCGCCGCGCCCAACCCAACAGAGCACCGCTGCACAGCGACAACTGGAAGCCGATGAAATGTATGCACGTCAACTATCTGAGCACTACAATGCGACAGAACGTCGCGCACCGCCTCCGGGCTGGGAGAGTGACCCCCGATACCAGCGACCTAGAGGAAGCGAGGATTCGGATGATAAAGAGAGAGAATACAGCTTCTTTGATGGTATGGGCTATGGTGGCTTGCCGAATGAGCTCATGCTAATTGAGTGTTTATAGATGATCTACCTGTGATCCGCGAAAACCTCCGCAAGGGCTTCCTGGAGACACAGAGTAAGGTGAACTCGTGGGTAACAAACCTGAAGAAGAGAATCGATGGAGATGATTTGGACGAGGAACCCACCCCGAACCAAAGAGAGACTCCCGCCCATGCCCGGCCCCGCCGTAGTGGTGATATGGGCCGTCGCAGTGGAGATCGTGAGCGCTACGACGCAGATCCGCAAGTTTTCAGCGATGACTTCTCTGCTCTCGAGTTGAGGGATGGTGAAGGTAAATAATGATCTCAACTCTAGCATCATTGGGTTTTGCTAACTGTGCACAGCTCCCCCAACTCGCCCCCCTCGTCCGGGCCAATCCAGCTTCAAACACTCCGCGTCTCCTTCCCCAGACAGGCGCAAGGTGTCTTTCCAGGATGGACCACCCACCGAGATTGATAACATTTACGATGCCTCTACGCCATCCAAGCGTCTCAGCTCAACAGGCAGCAAGGCGAGCAAATGGCAACCATTGTCCGCCGTCGAGCCTTCGCCCGTCGCAGAGAACGATCCATTCAGCCTTGGCGATAGCGACGATGAGAGAGAGATTAAGGAGACTAAGACTAAGGGGCAAACCACTGGCTTGCAGAGCGATCAACCCAAGCACGCGACTGTCGAGTCAGTGTCCGACGAAGTGAGTTCCTCCAAGGACCAGGAGATCAAGGGCGCGAGCAAGCCCGACGAGACCAAATAATTGCGATTGATTGGAATTTGAATATCCCCATATCCCCACTGTCATCTGCGCGAATCATTTCTTGTCTTTCCTCCCTTTGCTCTCTTTCCTGTCGGCCCATCATATCTATTTCCCCCATCGTTCTACTCTGCCAACTCACCTTGTTATGCGCTACCCCGCCACCCACCCCGAGTTTACGATATCTAGTAGAGGTAGCCCAAGACCTTTCCCAAGCTTTCCAATATTTTAATTAACCCAAGCCAAATTGAATCTGTATTTGTACTGGAAACAAGCAACAAAACAAAAGGGTATATCTCCGACCGGCTCGTACAGTAGTAAATACACCTGGGCACGGTCTCAACGCCAAAACCAGAACAAATCAACAGACCTCGTTCAATGTACCGATAGACAACAGGTAACTCAAAGTTCCTTCAACCCCATGCCGACCCTTCCCGACGCGATTACTCCATGGCGGGGGCATTACCCACGCGCTTTGAAGAACCAGTCTCCTTGCGCAAATCCTTGATGACAGTCTGTAACGCAGAAATCAAATCAGCAACTAGACACTTTTGACACCAAATGACGATACGTGTAGAATGCTATATTGTTGGGATATGATCCCCAATCTCGGGGAAACGCGTACCGCCAAAGCATCGGGGTTAACCCCGTTTTCAATGAGAGACACACAAAGGGACAGCTCTGTGCGGTCTAGGTTGGTATTCTATTCAACGCGTTAGTTTTCGGGTTTAATACTTACTCACTTTTTGCAAGGAAGAGAGAATGACGACATGGGGTAGGAGTCTTGAATCCTGATCCCTGTATAGGTATGGGGGTGAGCACGCACCAGCAGGTCGGAGATCTCCTGAAGGATATCGATGACTTCTCTGGCAGCTTGGCGCTTGTCATCAGCCTGGTCTTGGGATTTTGGAGGCATTTTTGGTTTTGAAATTAAGAGTGAGCTGTTGGGGAGGTGGTTGATTCTGTGTTGGAGTTGGGTGGAACTTTTCTGCTGGATCAAGGCAATCATCTTACGGTCTTATTATATGTTGGAGAACTCCGTACATCAATATGGTATTTTGATGATTTGATCTTTCTAGTTCTTTGCTTCTAAAGGAATCTGCTACTTTAGTAATTCCTCTTCTTTTTCTCTTCTTGTTACTGGATATTCTTAGGTGCCAAGCATAATCTAAGGGTAACTTGGGATAAATATAGAATCGGGAAATAGAGGGTGATATACAATTAGGTAGTTTGGAAAACCATTAGCTACTCCGGTAAATATTTATATCTATAGTTCATTTAACAAAGTAGCCACACTATCGAGGCCTGCCCTTCCTAGGTCATTCTTGAGAAATTCCAGACGTGTAGACACTCAAAAAATCCCGGGGATGTGCAGTCCTGACCATTGTGACCAACATTCTCATTGACTTCATGATATATAAGATGGACGGACAAGCAAAGGTACATATCAGAACTGCCGTTAAACGTAAATTCGTAGATATCGCAAAGGGTCTTCAAGAAACACAAGTTGATCCATTTCTAACAATTTCTAAAATACTGGAAACGTTCGTGGATATAGGGCATTATATTAAAAGATTGGCGTTTGCGGTGTGCACATACGTCTATGTATTTGGGAAACTTGTTTGCTAACACGCACAGGAGGGATAGATACTAGGCGTTCGCTTTTATCCAATTATCTCCCTAACATTTCCCTTTTCCCTTCCCATTTATCATTTATTTGCATAATTCAAGATTAATTTGCTTTACTGGGGTGTTACTTGGTAGTTTTGAAATCTGTGCCACAGGGTATTGTGACGACATAGTCGACAATCCGCTAATCATTCGGTAATCTCCAAAAGATTTGTCCGGAGCCTCCTGACATTTCTGAGAATTGTGTTCAATCTCTGTATACATCTGCACTATGCCTCCCGTGAGAATGGAGCCAATGTGGGTTGTTCTTGGACATGTGGTTTCTAGAAAGGAGTTGCTCGAAAATAGATTGACTACATTGAGATCAACTTGTAAGTTTGGTTTGAAAGATATCCCAGTGAAAATATTGAATGGAAGCTAGGATGGCGAGCTACATGATCAGGGGGTTGATACTTGTGAGGCGATGGATTCTAGGATCGAAGCTAAGCACATGTAGAGAAGCCGGAGATCCCACTCTTTCACAGTTCGCGTTGTTCAGCTCTCACGGAAAGAAAGAGAAGATATGTTTGTATGTATATGGATATAATAAGCTTGGAGTATTGGGAGGAAGCACTTGTGCAGGTGAGGAGGTGACAAGAGGGAAAAAGGCCTCAGGCAGTCATATACCCATAATCCTACTATGTGGGTTGTTAACAGGACAAATGGAGAGCCAGGAAGTGAATCAGGTTTAGATAGTAGTATTTTACGGAAGACAAGGCGGATAAAAAGTAAAAACATAGATTAAGTGGCTCTATACTGCTCGGGCCTGCATCTGGAGAGGGCTGATACAGGCGGCTAAAAAAATAAAATATGACATTCGCGCGAAGCGAACGGCGATTCGTCTTATGTCCAGATAAAAGAACTGGCTTTAAAAAGGTTCAAGCTGTAAACATCGTTCTTCAACTCTTCTCGCATTTCCTGCGAGCATCACCATCTCCAGCCCTATCGGGTTGAAGTCTATCATCATGTCGTGGCAAAGCCTGTTGAGGGAGCGAATGGATGCCATCGGAGGCAACAGATTCATCATCATACCACCGGAAGAGCCAACGGCCTGGCAAAAGTTCCGAGAGGAACCTTGTCTCTTCCTTGCCCGCAAGCTCTATGGCTGGCGACCAAAAAACCTCCCCCAACTTCCCGAGAATCCGGTCACTGTAGTCTGCATCTCAAACACCTACAATGAGCGACCAGAGATACCGCCGGGCGACATTCTGATCCACGCCGGCGATTTGGCAGCAGATGGATCGTTCGCCGAACTCCAACGCACGCTGGATTGGATAAAATCTCAGCCTCACCACATTAAGATTGCAGTGGCCGGTCGAGGTGACAAATATCTCGACAAGATGAAGAGGGGAAGTCGTCGCTGGAGACATGGACATCGCCAGAGGGCAAACTGGGGGGACATCATCTATCTGGAGCACCAGCTGATCATTGTGACTACTCAGAACGGACGCCAACTGCGGGTCTGTGGAAGTCCATACTCACCGAAGACCACTCCCCCCGAGGGCTTTCAGTACCCTCGCTCTAACAATCTCTGGACCGGAGTCCCCGCCGATCTCGACATTCTCATCACTCACACACCACCATACACGCATCTTGACAATTTCAGAGGCTGCCAGCATTTGTTGAATCAGATCTGGAGATCTCCTCCTCGACTGCATGTTTTCGGGTGCGCTCGTGAGTTTCATGGAACCGAAACTTTGTACTATGATGCTCTTCAAAGCGCTATGGAGGGTATTGAGGCTGCGGATGGGGGTTTCTTCAATCTTACGAAGGTATTCAAAGAGTTTGTGAAGTCCTTTTTCCGTCCCGATATCAAAGTCAAGACTGTGCTTGTGAATGCATGCACTGATGGGGGATTGTGGAATCCTGAGCGCCCACCAATCACGGTTGTTTTGTGATCTGAACTGGAAAGAAGCCAATTATGTGCCCAGGTGATTTGCGAAATTGAAACATGATTCGAAATGATTCGACATTAGTCGAAATGACTCGACATGTACTTTACCAATGAATGAGAAATCAGCTTCAAGTTGAACTTGCATAGACGCGTAGATGAAACTGGGACATTGCCAACTGACGGTTGTTTATAGATCAAAGCGACTCTCATTGGTCGAAACTCAACTGGTGGGGAGCCAAAACACTCTAGGTTTTCACTACATTTGAACTAACTTCGTGCTTTTACACGGCATAGCCTGACACAGTTACAGTGTCGAATATCTGGACCAGGCGTGTGTTAAAACTAGTCAGTCGTGATCTGCAATGGCGCCTCAATGCGAAATGAAAGGAATGGGAGGAATGCCCGGCCTCACCATCTCGGACATTCATTCCTTGAAGAGGAACGAGGCGCTGGAAATTCTTGCCCAGATTTCACGCGTCGAGAAAAAGACCTTCCCCACCAATGAGGCATTCCCATTCGGTGAAGATTTGTGGAGAAAAAAGCCCAACACGCGAGTTCTGTACGCGATTCGAGCCAAGGGATCGCAATCTGATCTTATTGCCTATGCAGTCTATGTCCGACAGAAGGGCATTGCGCTCTTACACAAAGTCTGTGTGACTGAACCTAACCGCCGTCAAGGTGTCGGCCAGGAGGTGCTGTCCTACATTCAGCAGCGCTTACAAAAGGAGGGCTGCCAGTATATTCAACTCTGGGTGGATCAGGCCAGGGAGCCTGCTCGCGCCTTGTATCTCCGTACTGGATTCGAGGAACGTGAAGTCATCCCTGATTACTATGCCCCTGGACGAACAGGCATCAAAATGGTCCTAGATTTAGAAGCGTGATGGTTGAGCCCTTCGGACCTTTTATTTCCTCCCAATAAAAGATGTTCCTTGCCTTATCGGTCCCTTTCAAATTGGTTTGAGGGGCAACAAGTCATGGTATGGGCGCGTCTATGCTCCTTGGCTGCCCCAGGAGCCACCTATGGCTACCCCTTGCATGGACACGGGCATCTTCGAAACGTGAGAGTATAGCGATCGGGCCTGCGTCCATTCTCCGCTGTCATTCTGCTACATACCTCCGTGGCATCTAACATATCCAGGTATGGCTTTTTTGGAAGGGCACGCCTTGAATATCTCCCTGGTCCCTTTGGTGCGAGAGGGACCACGATCCTTTTCTGGAAGATCATGCGTGATACTCTTTCATCTTCGTCCTGAATCTCTTTCTCTCCATCTTGACTACCTTCAACATCTTTCGCCGTGAGATTGGAAGCATCGTTGGTGAGCTAGCTGTGTCTTTTCCGGCTATATACAGTTCCAGTGCGCTCGCATTTTCTCAATCAACCATGGCGTTCTATCTCACCATCGTGCTGGCTTTCTTGTCAATCGCGAGTGCAGCATCTTTGTCTGCCAATTATCCAATCAACGCGCAATTGCCACCTGTTGCGCGAGTTTCACAGCCTTTCCGATTTGAATTCGCCCAAAGTACTTTCTCTAACAGTGACGCCGATACTAAATACTCGTTATCAAACGCACCATCATGGCTCGAAGTGGACGGCAGCAGTCTCACCCTGTCTGGAACGCCGCACGAAAGCGACAGTGGCGCTATTGTATTCCAGCTTATGGCATCGAATGGATTGGAGAAAGCTAGCATGGACGTTACTTTAATAGTGACAGCGGACCAAGGACCGACAGTGAACAAACCGCTTGTACCCCAACTGCAGAAATTGGGACCAGTCTCATACCCTGCCACGCTGTTTATGCACCCAGGTCGTCCATTCTCGATTGAGTTCGACCAGGATACCTTCGAAAACACTCATCCTTCCACAATCTACTACGGAACATCGCCGAACAACGCCCCGCTGCCTTCCTGGATCAACTTCGACGCGGCAGCCTTGAAATTTGCTGGATATAGCCCTGCTTTCCCAGGCGCGGGGCCTCAAACATTTACTTTCCAGCTGATCGCATCCGATGTAGCTGGGTACAGTGCGGCAAACGTGACCTTTGAGCTCTCGATCGGTCCCCATATCCTGACATTCAACGAGACTGTCCAAGACTTCAACCTTACGAGAGGAGAAGAGTTCAACAGCCCCAAATTCACTAGTCTTCTGTCCATCGACGGTTCGCCAACTTCTTTCAAGGATCTGGCAAAAGTCGATGCTAAACTGCCGGACTGGTTGAAGCTGGATAAGGAGAATATATCGCTGAGCGGGACGCCACCCCGAAATGCTGTGAACCAGAATATCACCATCGCTGTAACCGACTCTTTCCAGGATCAAGCGCACTTGATGGTTCGCCTAGAGTTCTTGAAGCTGTTCCTCGACACTGTCGATGGCTGTGAGGCAGCCATTGGCCAAGACTTCAAGTTTGTGTTCAACCAGTCTATCGTCACTGATGACTCTGTGCGATTGGAGGTCGATTTGGACAGCGAGCTCACGTGGCTTACATACTTCTCGGACAACAAGACTCTCTACGGACACGTTCCGGATGACATGGATCCTAAGAAGTTCACAATCCCTCTCACTGCCTATCAAGGATCGACCGAAGACACGATGGACTTCGTTCTCGATGTCCTCAAAGCCTCAGACACACATTCGAACCCCACAGATCCATTTACCTCTTCTGACACCCCCAACCACAAGAAGGCTGGCATTATCGCCATATCAGTCGTTGTCCCATTTGTGGTGATTCTGAGTCTGCTGATTCTATTCTGCTGCTGGCGTAGCCGCAAGAGCTCACCTACGGTCGAAGAGGGTCCATCCGACAGCAAGCTTGCTCCACCACGACCAGTTAGGCCAGATGTTCCTAATTGCCAGCCAACCATGACAGAAAGGCCTTCTCGCGAAGAGAATTCCGAAGATTGGATGAGCCCTATCTCACCGTCATCGATTCCCAAGCTTGAACTTGGGCCCGCGTGGAACGTGTCATCATTTGATAAACGAGAGCACCCAGTTAACTTTACTATGCCCGAGCCCGTTGTTCCCCCTCGCTCTCCTGCTCGCAACTCTCCCACTCGCCGAGGATTCGTTCCAATGCGAGACCCTGTCATCCAAGAGGAAACCCCCGTTGAAACCGTCTCACCTTCCAAGAAGCAAAACCATCGCCTATCATGCACGAATAGCCCCGTGCGTCGTAGGACCACCAACCGGTCCCGACGAGAGCCATTGAAGCCGATTCAGGCGCGAGCCATGAAGCGAGAATCTATCCAATCATCCAAGTCAAGAAGATACTCAAAGCGCTCGAGCGGTATCTCTTCCATTGCCTCTGGATTGCCCGTACGATTCAGCGGAGCCGGCCATGGAGCCGGCGGCTTCGGACCTCCCGGCCACGGGGTGGTGCACACATCGTGGCAAAACGCGCGAGCCTCAATGCTAAGCGATGAGACTGGTCTATCACACATGGCCCCATTGTTCTCGCGTCCGCCAGCAGCAGGACGCATGCGTCACAGCATCGCATCCAGCATCCCGGAAAATTACAAACGCATGACCCTACGCACTGTCGAGCCCGACGGCTCCATCTTCTCCGAAGGAGACTCACTGGAAGCCTTCGTTCACAGCCGAGCCAAGCACCGCAACTCCTCCAACCCTCTCTTCTCCGCGCAAATCAGCCGACGCACTTCCGTAGGCATGCGCGCTCTCGACCGAAACCGCAGTATGCGCAGCCGCGCCGACACCGTCTCCGTTTCAACCTTCAGCGACGAGTTCCGCCAATCCATTCAAGAACGGCCCTTATCGGTTGCGATCTCGGCCTCGGAATACGGCGACGACAATAACACCAACCGCTTCTCCAATTATCAGAGCCATGGCGGTCTGTTCCCCCTTGCTGAGGGTAGCGTATATGGTCAGAGCCAGTTGAGTCTTGCGCAAGACTACCGTGGTGCTATCTCCCCTCTGCCGCGGTTCTGGAGTGAGAATAGTATGGGCAGTGCTCGGCAGTTGGAGGGCCAGGGCCAAGACAATTCTCAACCTCAGAAAGTGAATGATGAAAATGCTATGCCGCACAGTTCGTCCATGGTCTCGGATTTGGATGAGCATCTCTCGCGCAAGGTCAGCCCTAATAAGAGCGCCAATAACCAGTGGTGGTTGTCGTCGCCTCTTGAGACCCCGCGGCCGTTAAAGAACCCCGATAGTCGGGGTCTCCCTATAGCCAGTAGTGGAGAGCTGGCATTTGTTTGATTTTTGGCTTCTTCCTCTCTTCTTCTCCGTCTTATTTCTGTTTATTGTGTTTCTGGCGTTTTCGGGCATTGCGAGCATGATATCCATTGGCTTTTCTATGGTTGATTGGTTGGTAATTTGGTGCAGTATTTTAGAATAGTTGGCCTAGTTTTGGAGCGAATAATAGTATAGATCTGAATTGTTTGATAGCGGCCACTGGGACTTTTAGGATTCACCGAGTGGATCTCCGCCTTCGCAGTAATTTCTAAAATTATAGAGTCTGCAGGTGAGAGGATCAAAAAGAGAGGAAGAAATTCTCTTCAGAAGTAGTAATGCAGGCTTTTCAAGTTTGCAAGGCAGACCATCTTGAACATGGCGTGACTGCACAGGGACCACTGTGCCTACATAGCCCCTATTTACTTTCCCTTTAGCCTCAACAAGATACAACCCACAAAGTACTACATCTAGATAGTCAATGAACTGTAAAATACAGTCTTCTTTCCAAGAAATACTCTCTCAAATCCTAAACATCTTCCAAAACCCCCTGGAAACCAGTCTGATCACCTCTCACGTGACTCTATAGAGCACGGCGTAACAAAAGCGGTAAACGCAATACCAGGAAATCTCTGCGAGGTGTTATCAAGACTCGGACTTTCTCTCTGAAGCTTCCTTGAAATTCTCTCTCCAATCTTCATCTCTTTACAGAGTCTCGACTATTTTCTAAAACCAAGTACAGAGGCAAGAAATCCATCGTCATCCGTCGTTCCCCACTTATCGCGGGACCCAGACGCGCTGAAAGCCCTGCGCCCTCATCTGACCCTTTCCCTACAGCACCTCACCTCCAGCATTTTCCACACTTCGATCAGGAAACTTCAATCTTACTACCTCCCCCGAATTATTCAATTTTTGCCAATATGGGTCAAACCCTATCGGAACCGGTGGTTGAAAAGGTGAGTCGATATTTCGCTTTTTTGATTCACACCCCACACTGGCCCATTGTGACCCTCCAATGTCTTTTCTATGGCTTCTAAACGCACCCCCCTTTCTTGGTTCTTGTCATACCCGAGAACCAGGGGGTTATGGATCGAGTCTTCCTCAGGTCTTCCTGTTGAACACATAATCCGTGCTGTCGCTCGGAGGAATCTTCTTCAGGTTGCCATGCGGGGTCTTAGGGAGTTCAGCTGAGTAGTGGGGGTGGCTCGACCAGCAACGAACTGGCATCGCAATCCTACCAGGCAGTCTCGCATTTGTTATGGAAAAGAATCGAGTGTAACTAACGTGTTATTTTTCGCCTACAGACCTCGTCCGAGGGCGGAGATGACTGCTGTGTGTATGGTGTGTCGGCCATGCAGGGCTGGCGAATCAGCATGGAGGACGCCCACGCTACCATCCTTGACCTCCAGGCAAAGTATACCGGCTCCAATGAAAAACCGACGGATCCGGAACACCGCCTCGCCTTCTTTGGTGTGTACGATGGCCACGGTGGAGACAAGGTGGCACTATTCACCGGCGAGAACCTGCACAAGATCGTCTCCCGACAGGAGGCTTTCGCCAAGGGCGATATTGAACAGGCCATGAAGGATGGTTTCCTTGCGACCGATAGGGCTATTTTGGAAGGTTTGTGCTATGTTGTTGTAACCGAGGTACCGCATGCTGGATCGCTGACTTGAGCCCAGACCCCCGTTATGAGGAGGAGGTGTCTGGCTGTACTGCTTCCACGGCCATTATCTCACAGAAGAAGATCTGGGTCGTACGTTGTGCCCTTGAAAGAAAACTCATATCGGATTGAAGAAGTTCAAACTGACCGGTCATAGGCCAACGCTGGTGATTCACGATCCGTCTTGGGTGTCAAGGGACGTGCCAAGCCCCTCTCATTCGACCACAAGCCCCAGAACGAGGGTAAGTGCATGGAATCATACAGGTCGCTACATGAAACGTGATCGGGATCTGACAAATGATTACAACAGGCGAGAAGGCCCGTATCACCGCTGCTGGCGGCTTCGTTGACTTTGGTCGTGTCAATGGCAACCTTGCCCTGTCCCGTGCTATCGGTGACTTTGAATTCAAGAAGAGCCCTGAGCTCTCTCCCGAACAGCAGATTGTCACCGCATACCCCGATGTGACCGTTCACGAGCTGACGGAAGATGATGAGTTCCTGGTGATTGCCTGCGATGGTACGTCCTCTATTATTGCTCCATCCCGGCAGTCTAGATGCTAACTAATCTCCAGGTATCTGGGATTGCCAGTCTTCTCAGGCTGTGGTTGAGTTTGTCCGCAGAGGAATTGCTGCCAAGCAACCCCTCGCCCAGATCTCCGAGAACATGATGGACAACTGCCTTGCCTCCAACAGTGAAACCGGCGGCGTTGGATGTGACAACATGACCATGACCGTCATTGGGCTCCTACAAGGCAAGACCAAGGAGGAGTGGTACAACCAGATTGCAGAGCGGGTTGCGAACGGGGATGGACCTTGTGCTCCGCCCGAGTACGGCAAGTCTCCCGAGGAACCCGAGAGCATCCCCACTTCTTCGTGCTGACGGCCAGTTCGTGCAGCCGAGTTCCGCGGCCCCGGGATCCGGAACCAGTTCGAGGACACCCCGGATGAATATGACCTGGAGATGGAGCGTTCCCGTGGATTCAGTGTCCGTTCGGGCCGCATCATTCTCCTGGGTGATGGCACTGAGGTCATCACGGATCAGAACGACGGGGAGCTTTTTGACCAGACTGAGGAGGACGAGGATCTTACCAACCAGGTGCAGCACGAATCAGGCACCCGGAACGACCGCCAGGCCACTCCGGGTCCTCAGGGGAAACAGGAGAATGTCAACGGAACTTCAGCGCAAATATCCGAATCCCCGGCCTCCACTGACGCCGAGAAAGAAAAGTCCGCATCGTAGACTATGAACTTATGAACAGTCTATCGATTGGTCCTCCCTGTTTTGGTTTCCACCTGGTTTTGCTTTCCTTGCCCACTGTCGACGACCCTTCCCCTTGATTCCACGATCTATGCCCTGTTTTCCCCACCCCTTTCTTTGTTTTGCGATTAGTTATCGTCGGGCTCTGCTCCCGAGCCTGTTTACGCTTTTTTTTTAAACCCCCTTCGACTTGAAATGGATGTTTTTCGGATATGGGACATGCGGCGAAGAGACCCAGACGGAATTCAATGAGATCAAAGACAATGAGCTTTGAGAATTCCGTGGGGGGTCGATGTTGAAAGAGAGCCCTTCGCTGGGCGCCAAATGGGCCTCATGAACACGTTTCTTACTTTATGCCATCACCACAACGAGATACCGCAGAAAGAGCCCGCTATTGACGAGTCATTTACCTACATTTCCCTATCCATTTTTTTCTTTCGGGTTCTTCTCTTCTCCTAATCCCCGGTCCATTCCCTACCTACGGTCATTGATCTGCGGTCTGGTCTATACGAGAGTGAGTGCTTGCTAGGGGTGCAAGTGGGTAGAGCTGGGTATTGATTGAGATTTCGTCAGGGTGAGCAATGGGTAATGGCAATGGTCATTCACATACCCTTTGGCGTATATCTGATGCATTAAGCGTTTTCTTTGTACCTTGGTAGAGATGTCGTTTCATGGTTCTATTTTAAGCAATGGAGTTCCGAGAGCAAGTCAAGTTTGCTGATGTAGACAAACCCAGGTGAACAATGAGAAATGCGTGTTCCAAAGTTAGCCATAGAGTGATGTTCACGATGTCCACTGGCCTGTAGGTACGTACCCAATCCACACGTGGTCAGTGTAACCTGCAAGATGCCAAGTCTTAAATTTGCAATACTCAGTCCATATTTGCAACCCTCTGTATTGTAAGATTCAACCCCGTACCCTGTAAGCACGGGGACTGTGGCTTAGAACAGCGGAGTTATGCCCCCACTCTTACCCCAAACAGAAAATTACCAGCTTCCGCTAAAACCGGGTTGCCGTCATTCAGGGTTCAGCATCAATTCCCTCCCTGATTCTCTCCATCCCCAACCTTTCGTTTATTTCCCTCGGAGTAAATCCCTCATTTGTTCTCCAGGGCTGAAATTATGTCGCCATCTACTTCTCCCGCCGGCAAACGCAAGCGCAGCGCCTCCCATCTTCCCGCGCCCGTCCCCAAGAACGTCACAGCCGACCTCCAGCCATCCTCGCGCGACGCGTCCGGCGAAGAAGGCGGCGAGGACTCAACAGGGCCCGCCAATGCCACCTCCCACAGCGCCAATGGTACCCGCCATCCTTCTAAGCGGGCCCGCAAGGCTGCCGCCGCCGATACCGCAAGCCATACCGAGGTGAACGGGGTCAAGCCGGCCATCAACAAGGAAGACCCCGGCGAGCCATCTGAGACAACTGTCGCCAGCAGCGATATTGAGGGTGGACCTCGCTCGCGCCCCGGGTTACATATCGATTTACCCGAAGATGATGAGCTTGTTACGGAAGAGCAAATGGCACCCCCGGTCTTTGGCCGCTTGCAGGATCCCGTCGGTTACCACACTAACCCACCCCCAACGGGTCGCCCAGTGCGCGTGTATGCGGACGGTGTCTTTGACTTGTTCCACCTTGGGTAAGTGATCACACGAGTGGACTGAGTATTGTTCTCGGCCCCCGATTTTCTTCGAGTTTCAGGCTTGCTCGATTGGGGCAATGAGCACTGACTATCGATTTATAGCCATATGAGACAGCTCGAGCAGGCTAAGAAGGCTTTCCCCGATACTTATCTGATTGTCGGTGTTACTGGCGATGAGGAGACACACCTGCGTAAAGGTCTGACGGTGCTCAGCGGCGCCGAGCGCGCGGAGACTATCCGTCACTGCAAGTGGGTCGACGAAGTTATCCCCTGCTGTCCGTGGATTGTGACACCGGAGTTCCTGTCTAAGCACGAGATCGACTACGTTGCTCACGATGATCTGCCCTACGAGGCCGCCGAGGGTGATGACATTTACGGTCCTATCAAGGAGCAGGGCAAGTTCCTGGTGACGCAGCGCACAGAAGGTGTCAGCACCACGGGTATCATCACACGGTATGTTCCACTTCCCACAACACTGAACCCAACAGATTAGAACTAACATATCTATTTGTAGGGTTGTCCGCGATTACGATCAATATATCTCCCGTCAATTCAAGCGTGGCGCCTCCCGCCAAGAACTAAACGTATCCTGGCTGAAGAAGAACGAGCTTGAGATCAAGCGTCATGTCGTCGAGCTGCGTAATAACATCCGCAACAACTGGACCATGACCGGCCAAGAGCTCGGCCGTGAATTGCGCCAGATCTGGCAGAACAGCCGCCCTAACAGCCCCGCGCCCAGCGCCCGCAACAGCATGGACTGGGGAGTGCGTGGGCCCCTCACCAGCCCGACTGGTGGTGGCAAGTCGCATTTGTCACGTGTGGGTGCGGAGCAAAATCGCGCAGATAGCCCCATGGGCTCGCGCCGTAATGAGGACTTTGCTACTGGTTACAGTCTCGGATTGATCGGAGGTGTACGTGCTTGGGTAAGTCACATCCCCCAATAGCCAGATATGCAACGCTGCTTTGTCGAAGGTAATCCCGTACTAATGTGTTTCTTACAGATGGCCCGCAGTCGCCAATCCCTCCAGGAACCCCCCAGCGGCATGCACAGTCCCACCGACGAAGAACTCGAGTCGGAGCACAACAACGGCTACGAGGAGGAGGTGCGTGGCCGTGCCGGTCACGTCCCTGCGCAGTAGATGACTTGGTTCATTGCCTTTGAAGCCACTTTTGTCCTGACAAAGCTCCAAATTGGGTGGTAGATAGGCCTGCCATTCTTCCTGTAGCCGCAATTTACCCTTCCTCCAACACACTTCCTCCCCCTATTCCTTTGCATATGTACCCATCTTTCCATCTTGCATTCGGTTCGTGTCTCATAATTTACAAATTGTGCCGTCACTGGCGGTTTTTCCTATGTCGGGCGCTTGGTGTCTTTTTTCTTCTGTGAATGGGCTGTACGCTGGACTTGGCTGGTTCGGCTTCGACACAGGCTTTTTGTCTCTGGGTTTCTTTTTCTTCGTTTTGGTTTCTGCTTTGGTTGTGGTTTGGCGGTTCCAACGCTCCTCCTTCCCCTTAATACTCTTCCAATGAACTTGTTTCCTCTTTGATGTTTTTGTATGTGGCCTTGGATGGTGGTGATTGGTGTTAGTTGATCTAACCCCTTTCATTCAATCATGATCTTTGATCTTGGTCTATCCTCCGATGCTATTCTTCCCCCCCTGTTTGTTTTAGGTTGTTTTTAAAAGCTGGAATTGATGAGCTGCTGATTGGGCGAGGAACACAACCTTGGCCTTGATCCATGTCCGGATATCAACTGCACATATAGATTGAGATAGCTCTTGTTTGTTACAGTTTCCAATTGCGTGGTCAATTGAAACTGCAGATCACTGGATTTGATGGTTGAGGTGTTCCCAAAGAATGCATGTTCTGAATAACTACACGTATGAGCATGACAGCCCTAAGCTACGGTATCGTCTTTCAATCCGAGACATTGCCACTTAGACCGGAGAATTTATCCGTCAGTACTTAGGCCCCCGAAAACGGGTGCTCCAGGCGATTGAATTGGGTATCCACTTGATTTGGTAGATGTTTAGACCAAGTCTCACACTTTGATATGTCATTGAGAGATACCCTGGAGCCCATCTGAAAGTCATAAAGAATATGTATGGGGGGAATATTGACAGTTCCTCGATAATAACACGATGCTGCCTGGTCATTTTCATCTGGCTCAGCATTTGAAGACTTTGAGGCCGGTTTGTTCAACTCACTTCATCCTGACATGTATTCCTCTTTGGGAACCTGGTGATTACAATCACCTGCCTAAACGGGGGGTACAGGGCCATTGATGCCATGTCAACTGTTTGCATTTTACGTTTGCCTCAGGCCTCCTTCCCAGCACAAAGCCAACCTTGAAATTCCCCTCTGGTATTCCAACCTACCCTCTCCCCATCAGCTCGTGGCCTAACCTTTCCCTACTTGTTACGCTATATCATCTTTGACGAGCTATAATTATCTTTATACTTTATATGGCGTTTCACAACGCATCACACCTTTATCTAGCGCTATATCTCAAAGCCAAGATCATATCTCTTCCTACTTGATTGACTTCCTACAATATGATGGAAGCTATGCGTGGCTTTGCATGATGTTGGCGACAACTGATGTCAAAACGAAGGTACTTCCTAGGTTCGAACTTCCCTCGGAATTTGCAGTCGTCCTTTCCTTACATCGCAAATTTGCCTCCTGCCGACGCTGAGAAACTTACACGGTCATCTGTTGCCACCCACGGGAGAATCATCGGATTCTTCGGGCATGTGAATTACGGAACAAAGCTCGGGATCGTTGAGAAGAAGGCCAAATCGCAGCCTTGTTAAAGCAGCAGCAAGCATCCATCGACTCCTTCCTCTGTGGACCACTTCCTCCTGGAACTCATAAGGAAACATGACAACGGCTCCAAATGAGTTTAAATGGCAGTGCAACGTTGGAGACACTTTGGTATTATTTCCCATCTTGCCATGAGAATTTCCTTAGCTGCACGCTTCGCCCAAGCCAAATGGAGGCTGAACTGGAAAAGAGGGACGACTATATGATTGTTGACTGGGATGGACGTGATGGTCGTGAGAGTTCTCGAAACTGGGCATTACACAAAAGATGGACGCATGGTGTTAATATCTCGACTGGCCTCGATTACGTCTGTTCCTGTTTTTACTTTTGTGCTTGTATACGCGTCATGCTTTGGCACAGTTATCACTTCTGAACCAAGCAGGCAAGGGGCTTCTTGGATGCTGGACCCCAGACTTGCAGCTACTTTGAGGCAGCGCGAACACTGTGCAGAATGTGGGCGTGACCTATATGAGTGTTGAAGGAGATTTACGTAACAATTGATGGCCTGGTCCCTAGGGAGTGAAAGGAGATCCCTATGGAGAGATTTTATGGTTCATGCTTATCTACAGTCTACAAGGGGAAGGGGAAGGGGAAGTGTTAAAACCGCTGAACCATTATCTCACATCATGTTCATCTTCCTTTTAGATGTTCTATTAGAGCATTGTCAGTCTATCCCACACATCTTCATGAGAAAAGCAACTATGTACAGATCATCAAAAGGAAATCCACTCTTTAGGCGTAAATTTATGCAAACCAAGCAAGTAATACACACTAGTCATGGAGGTACAAGTTACTCCTCCTGTTTTGGAAGTCTCAAGATCATATTATTCCTGATGAAATTAGAAAATAATTATATCCGATAGAGGATATAATATAATAAATAACGATAACGTTAACGGCTCTTATAAAGCCTAAGATAAGTACCCACTTCCTAATACTAGTATTAAATAAAATTCGGAGGATATATATAAAGGTTAGGGTAGAGAAGCCCTAATAGAGAAAGGAGCCTAGCTATATCATACAAACTAGGTTAAGAATATTAGAGGATAACGATCTACCTAATATACTAGAGGAGCTTACTAAAACTACCTTAGTAGTAAGCTAGTTAGCTCACTCTTTAAGATTATAAAACTAAGAGATCGTATAGTTTATAATAGATCTAGAGAAGTAGCTCTAGATATTATATAAGAAGAGGAGGATAATAGTACTAGCTAATAATATAGTAGAAGACTATATTATAGAAGAGTAACCCTAAATAATAAGGTAATACTAGCTAGTACGATATAAAGCTATTAAAATCGATAATAATATAGAAGAGGAGTTCTATAATATATTAGAGTATAGCGATAATCTAGGAATAGATACTAATATAAATAATACTACCTTATCTTAATAAATCACTTCTAAATAATTTAATATAATATATATAACGCCTATCTAGTTATAGCCTCGTTTTTATTAGATAAAGTAGTTTAGAAAGCTAATATAATTACGGTCTAGGATGTGAAGACCCTCCTATGGATGGGTCTTCATTTAATTGATCAGAGTGAAAGGAGTATTATACAATACAAATACTACTGCGAAGCATTGACACTAGTACTGCATGTATTCAAACTGAACTCTGAGCCTTCTAACATTGCTCCGAGTTCTACTAGTATAGTTGTGCGCGGGTAAGCGAGGTTATATGACTCTCTACCTCCGGTCTCTCGGTGGTATAGTTCTATATACCGGGTCCTGCGACCCTTCTAGTAAGACGTCGTGATATTACCTCCCTTCTTTAATGTATATCGCCCTCGGCATGCTCCTTGGTCTCTTACCGGTATCTTACTTCTCGCTTTGTGTAGTAGCTTTTTCGAGTCCTTTAACGCTTTGACCGGGTCTTCTTTATCTTATGTGAAGGTTTTCGAGGTCTTTCCGAAGGTTTTTAAAGGTAGTGTACCCCTCTTCTCTTAGGGGTATACCCTTATAATCCCTTTCT
>KZ108078.1:442658-518495 GCA_002116305.1 Penicillium italicum | reverse complement strand
AGCCCGAAATAGTTAGTACTATAGTATATATCCTAAATAGGATACCTATAAAGCGTAATAATAAATAGTTTATACTATAGAAAGAACTTATAAAGTATATTATACTAGATAGTATCTAATACTAAACTATTAACCTATTAAATATTAGGTTATATAGCTACTTAATATACTTAAGAATCCTAAAGCGAGTTTAATTAGATAAGATAATACCTAGAGTAGAGATAGGATATCTTATTAGGTATATATCTAAAAACCTATATAAAGTATAGTTCCCCTATAAAGGACGTACTAGTATAGGAAGGATCGATATCGTATAGGATACGGTATTCGATAAGACTAGGCGATACTCGAAGTTGAAGCCGATACCTAAAGAAGAAGATACTATTAGTACTATAATAAATAGGCTAGGTATATAGCTAAATATACTTACTATATAAGAAATATATATAGAGATTAGTATCTAAATAGAGATACTAGTCTTAATAGTAAGAATCACTCTTCCTAATAAAACTAAGTATAACGAGTAAGATCCTAATAAAACTAAGTATAACGAGTAAGATACTAATAAAACTAAGTATACCGAATAAGGAAATAATAAAGCTTTTAATAAAATTATCGGCGCTAGCGAGGTATTTAATAAAATTAGTTAATAGGAGATAGTTAGAAGAGAGATAACCCTAGAATAAGTAAAAGTAAGATTTAGCTTACTACCTACCCTATAGTCTAATATTAGACTACTAAAAGGGTAAATAAACCTAGGGTAAATAACCTTAGGGTAAATAACTAGTAGTATACTAGCTAATAACTTACTAGGATCGACCTTACTATCGTTAATACTACTAGGAATAGCTTTATCTCTAAATCTATCGATTTTATTATCTCTATTAAACTAAGTACCCTAAGAAACCCTATCGTTGTCGCTAGATCCGATCTCCGTAATACTATCGGTCGAAACTAGGGGGGTAGAGATAGATAATAAAGAGGATAATAATAAAGAAGGTAAGATTGAAAGATAGCTCTAGTAAGAAATAATATATTCGCTAATACTAGAGCTATTATCCTAATATCGTATATTAAGAGATATCTTAGTAAGTATTAATATATCGAATATCGTTACTAGTATAAGAAGTAGGAAGCTAAGGACTAATCCCGACTTTACTATATACCTTATAATTAACGATAAAGATAAACTACTAAGCTTACTATATACCTTTATAACTAATATAAATAAGCGCTTCGATATTATAAAGAAGCTCTATAAAGATAACCTACTACTACTATTAGATAACTAGGTATAGATAAAATATTATTAGTTTAGTAAGGAATTTATAGCGGTAGCTAGTTTTAAGGTATAGATATTAACTAAGAAAGAGACATTCTCTAAGGTTCTAACTCCGAATATAAAGGATACCTAGGTACTACCCTTAAAGTAGGTATTTATATATAAATTCGATACCGATAGTATACTTAAGAAGTTTAAAGTATAAATTTACGTACGAGGTAACCTTTAATAGTTATCTACTAAAGAGAAGAGAGCTACTATACTAGCGGTAAAGATAGTAAGGGCTATTTTTATACTAGTAGTAGCCTTTAACCTCGATATAAGATAGTAGGATATAGTAACGGTATTCCTAAATTCTATCCTATAAAACGAAGTATATACTAAGTACCTACCTAGCTTCGAAAGGGAGGGGTATTACTAGCTACTATATAAAGCGCTATATAGCTTATACGTATTACTACGACTATAGTAGTAAGAAGTAACCTAGGTACTAATTAAACTAGGCCTTACCCTAGTACTAGAAGATACCTATATATTTATTATAAAAGGTATTATTGTCTTCTTTTATATTAATAATATTATTATTATAAACCACCCTAACTACGTTTAATAAGCTATATAGTTAGACTAAGATCTAAAGAAGGAATAGGAACTATATAAATTAGATACTAGTTAGTTTCTTAATATCTATATCCTTAGAGATAGAGATTAGAAGAAGCTATAGCTATACTAAGATAGCTATATTAAGAGTATAGCGACTAAATATAACCTTATTACCGCTAGGAAAGTTAGCTCTCCGCTAGGAATTAAACCCTTAGTACCCTATAAAGGAGTAGCTATACTAAGCTAAATTTATAGGTTCTAAGCTAAGGTAGGCTTAGTATAGTATACTACTACTATTTTAAGACCGGATACCGCTAAAGTAACCTCTAAAGTAGCGGAATTCTTTATAAACCCTAATCCTAGGTATATTAATATAGTTAACTAAGTTATCTAATACCTATATAAAACTAGGTTTTAGGCTATCGAGTATAGTACTAGAGAGCTATACTATACTATAAACTAAGGCTTATTACTTACTACGAAATCGATTAAATTTATAAGTAATACTTTATTTAGTAATAACCGCGATCGGAAGAGTTCGGAAGGCTACCTCTATAAGTTCTATAGAGGCCTAATAGACTAGAAAGTAATAAAATAAAAGATAGTTACGACGTCGACTACTAAAGTAGAGCTTCTTACCTTAGTAGAAGTAGGAAAAACCGTATAGTAGTAGCGCTAAGTACTAAATTTATTAGGGTTCTAACTAGATTACTAACTCTCTATTATATACGATAATTAGTAAACTATTAACTTACTTACGAAGGAAGGGGTAGGTATTTATACGAAGCTTCAGTATATAGATATTAATCGGTACTAGATAAAATAGGAAGTTAGCGAAGGTTAAGTTAAGTTACTATTAACTAGGTACTAACGGCGAGGTACTAACGGCGGTAATACCGGTAGATAGACTTACTAAGGCGCTTCCGAAGTAAAAGTAGTATATATTTCGAGAGCTACTTAGTATAAGAGAGATAAGTGAGCGTATCAACTAAGAAAACAGAGGTTGATATACTACCTAAATGGTGGTAGTAGGTAGTTCTTAAGAGCTTTAAAAAGCTTTAAAAACTAGGGGGTGTATCGAAATACCAGGTTACTATACATAGTGTAAACCATATATGACCTCGGTAACTCGGCTATCCCATAACAAAAGTACGAGATTAGTCAGTTCTAGATCCCACACAGATTGCATAAATAGGGGATTTTTTGTCATTTTTGTTAGTTAGAGAAATTTACACCTATCATTTCATACCATACATTTCGTACTGTCAGATTTCTGTCACTAGACCCCCAACCTTGGAAGCAAATAGATTTCTCTCCCGCAATTTGCCCCGGATTTCCACTTTTTTCTTCTCCCTTTTTACTGAATTCGGAAAAGGGTTTAATGTCAGAAAGTCATCATTTCCTATATCTGCTATATCTACTATATTCAAGAGGATCTTGGTCTCGCTCAATGCGGTTTGAAAAAGGCAACTAAATCGGCCACGTGAACTTCTGAGCCCTGTGAAGTCACCCGAAACAAGCCTAAAGGGCAGGGATTACCTAGGTATCATGCTTTGAGTCTAATTTAGCGCCAATGAATTGACTGGCCCTTAGCCTTATGCCTAATTTCTTCTCACCAATCACAATTCCAGCCCCTGCCTAGAGGCTACTACTACCATAACACGATGCCTTTAGTCGACGAATGTGGCGCTCGCCCGGAGAACCCAAATATCGAGAGTGTTGATCCTGATACCTCGCAAGAATCACTTTCAACCTTTTTAACAGGAATTTTGAATAGGGTTGTAGGGTGTGACTGCATAACATAGACAAGGAGCCCTTCATCAGTAGGGGATAAATCTGGCGCATAACAACAGATCGTACTTTCGCATCGGGCTTGAATGGGCCTAGACAGGGATCCCGGTACAGATCAAAGATCCTAGAGGAAATCTTGTCCAGATGCATGTAGCTGTGCTTAGGCCGAGAGTCTAGTTCACACTTGTTTCTAGTACTTGGCATTAGGGAAGGTAGCAGAGCACTCTTAATGTAGTATTTTGCCGAGACCCAATCTTTCCACTAAAGGCTGAAGGCTTAGCGTAAGAGTGGGGTTTTTGTTTCTTGTATCTCCAGTTTCCTTTTAGGTTTGGGGGCTTCCCCATGGGCATTTCATAGTCCCCAGATTTACGTTTTGGGAAGTAGATCAGAGGGAAGTCATGACAAAAAGCCGCCTTTGTTGGCTTTGCTCATGAGGCATGGACGTCTTTCATTTTAACCAATGATATTGTGCATCTCTTGTCAAACGGACTGGTCTGGGAAACGATTAAACGTAGGGCATAAAAAGGCGCCCTCTCCCCCCAAGGTCAATTGTTACCATACATTATTTCGTTTGTCTCTGAGACTCATCAAACGAGCTACTGCAGTAATTGAAATTTTCAGTTGGGTTTAAAACTCTTCCTCTTTGTCAACCTTTCTCTTTTTTTGGTTCTTTCACATCAAGAGAGTCGGCTCAACCCACAACCTCTGGTTTCTTTTCTTGGTCGCTATTGACAGCTTGACCACCGAGTCCTGAAAATGGCTCAGGAGGTCATCAGTCAGGTGGGCTCAGAGCAGCGGTAAGATTGACATGTTCCTTACAGGTGTGCGCTTTGCAATGCTCATTTCAATTCATATAGTTCCAGCAATGATGAAAATAGTGCCGAGAAGGGTTACTTTGAGCAAGTTGATCTTCAAAACAATGTTTCAGCTAGGTAAGTTTCACTCATTTGATTCCCCGTTCATATGTTTCCTTTTCCTCTCAGTGCACTAACATCAACCAGGATCAAGAACCCTCTGGCGGACTTGACTAAGAATCAGGTGCTCCGCAACGTGGAAGAGTTTGCTGAGGAGTACAACGTGACAGACATCCTACCCGAGTTGAAAAAAGGAGCCTTGGTTGCGCGTGATCCTACCGAGTTTGAGACAGTGCCAGAATTGACTGAGCCGGAGCTCACTGCCCTGCGTGACGAAGTGCTTCACAAATGGCGCCAGCCTAGATCCCTCTACTTCACCATTATCTTGTGCTCTATCGGTGCAGCCGTGCAGTATGTGATTCCCCCAGTATGCCTCAAGTCCATCCCTAACATCAATACAGAGGGTGGGATCAGACTGGATCCAATGGTGCTAACCTGTCATTCCCCGATGCTTTTGGTATTTCAGAAGATCCCAAAAAGAGCGCCCAGGCCGATCGGAACCTATGGCTCGTCGGCGTCGTCAATGCTGCTCCTTACATTGCTAGTGCTTGCATTGGATGTTGGCTCTCGGACCCATGTAATCGGATCCTGGGTCGTCGCGGTACAATCTTCATCGCATCTATCTTTTGCGTTCTTACTCCCATTGGCTCTGCAGTAACACAGAACTGGGTACAGCTATTTGTGGTTCGTCTTCTCCTAGGTATTGGAATGGGTCTAAAGGCCTCAACGATTCCAATCTTTTGCGCTGAGAATACACCTGCTGTTATCCGCGGCGGTCTGGTCATGTCCTGGCAGCTCTGGACTGCTTTTGGCATTTTCCTCGGATTCAGTGCCAACCTTGCTGTCAAGGATACAGGTGAAATATCCTGGCGCCTGCAGCTGGGATCGGCTTTTATCCCGGCTATCCCTCTCCTCTTCGGTGTTTACTTCTGCCCAGAATCACCTCGCTGGTACATTCGACGGGGCGAGATGGGCAAGGCATACCGGCCTCTATGCCGCCTCCGTAACACGCCTTTGCAGGCTGCTCGTGACCTTTACTACATTCATGCCCAGATCAAGATCGAGATGGACCTAATTGGCAAGAGCAACTATGTCACCCGCTTCATTGAGCTCTTCACTATTCCCCGCGTTCGTCGTGCCACTCTTGCTTCATTCGTTGTTATGATCGCCCAGCAGATGTGCGGTATCAACATCGTTGCCTTTTACTCGTCGACTGTCTTCAAGAACGCCGGTGCAAATGATACACAGGCTTTGTTTGCTTCCTGGGGATTCGGCTTGGTTAACTTTGTGTTCGCCTTCCCTGCTATCTGGACTATCGACACATATGGCCGCCGGACTTTGCTGCTGTTCACTTTCCCACAGATGGCATGGACATTGCTTGGTGCTGCTTTCTGTTTCTGGACTCCTGAGGGTACAGGTCACCTGGCTTCGATCGCTTTCTTCATCTTCCTGTTTGCCGCATTCTACTCGCCTGGTGAAGGACCCGTGCCGTTCACCTATTCAGCGGAGGTATTCCCTCTTTCTCATCGTGGTATGTCTTCCACTCTCTGTTCCCCTTCGCCTTAACACAGTTTCTAGAACTAACATTGGTATCAGAGGTTGGCATGTCCTGGGCTGTGGCAACCTGTCTAGGTTGGGCTGCCGTGCTTTCAATCACGTTCCCTAAGATGTTAAGTGCAATGACTCCCACTGGAGCATTCGGATTTTACGCGTAAGTCTTTCTACCGACACTATGACACTCTCGTCAAATCTCTAACGGTTGTGTTTAGTGGTCTGAACGTGACTGCAATGGTCATGATTTTCCTCTGGGTTCCCGAAACCAAGCAGCGCACTCTCGAAGAGCTGGATTACATCTTCGCAGTTCCCACTCGGGTGCATATGAAGTATCAAATCACCAAAGCGCTGCCGTACTGGTTCAAACGCTATATTTTCCGCCAGAATGTTGAGCTGGAGCCTCTTTACCAGTTTGAGCATCTTGCGAGTGGAAATGAGGCTATTGATATGACGCGGAAACAGAGTATTCTCTCTCATCATGTGAAGTCGTAGATCAGTCTAGTCAATGTGGCTCTGATTCTTGGATTCCATATGCGGCTACGGGGGCCTATTGGGACCACCGCTACATAACTCTCTCATTGCGGCTATTTTTCCCTTGTTGGAGCCGGCTGATTGGCATTGAATTCTTTTTTTCTTCTACATCTTTGGATATTCAAATCTTGAATAATGAACTATGAAATTTGGAAATTATTAAATTTATCACAAGGAATGACAGCCTCTTTAGATATCAGGATAGTGTATTAAGGGTGCTCCACAAGGTTTCGCAGAACCCATGGTTGCTGGGGGATCAGCTGATGTGGAGATATGATCAGGACAAGTTCAAGGTTGATATGATTGGTATTAGTATGGTTGAGTTTGTTTTGTTGGTGGGAAAGAATAGCGGCAAATGACAGGGTTTCACAAAGTAAAGTCAAGGGATAAAGCACAAAAGATACAAATAACCGTAAATGTAGATATCCTGTAGGCTACTATAGGCTTGATAGGTGTATCACGTGGGGGTTTGGGGGGATGGCAATGCTCATGTTTTGGTCCACTCCCGCCCCTCACCTTTTCCCTTGAGGGAGCTCAGATCTACTTTTCTTACTTCCATTCCTTCTATTCACATTTTGAGGTTGTGTGTGCGTACTTGAGCCCGGGAACCTCAATATTGTGTGTCTTGGCCTAATTCTCAAGAAATCCATGATCCTCTCGGTCATCGTGACCCTCCTTTTTGAACCCCAGAAACAAACACACCAGCAGCTGCAGTGGAGCTCCAGGAACTGCTGTGGGCTGCTGGGTGAGTCGAAACCCACTACCTTGACCGCCTCCCGCCTATAGCTTAATCTCTCAACATCCACGAGGGAGGGAAAAAAACAAACAAACTAAGAAATTAGTTCGCCTATCCTCAATTTGGCGTCACTTTTCTCGTGTTTTTGCCGGAAGTATTTCTTGTCTTAGTTGCGGGGCAGATCTGGCCCTGCGCCTTTGTTGGACTCTTCTCCCCACAGTGCAACATCCATATCCCACTTAACGCTCTCCCACCATGCCCTGCTTCAAGGGGCTTGCGGTGAGCATCCACACACCCGATGGCCCAATCTCTGAATATTCCATTCAACGCCATTCTCGAGCTTCACGCATAGGTTGTTTCATTCCTGTTCCTCCACCCAAAATCCCCGAATCTGGGACCGGCAAAGCGGAACAATCAACCTTCGCCATTTCCGTCACCCTCCTGAACCCCGAGCAAGATGTTCCGTACTCGACCCCAAAGCCGACGGCTGAATGCCCTTCGCCGAAACCAAAAGTGGTGGGCAAATTACCCGGAGAGCCAGGTCAAATCGCCGGAACGGTCGCACCATACCAGGGCTTGACAAACTCGGTGAACGAGACCGTGGCTGCATACATCTACTTTGACGGAAGACAGAAGGAGGAGGTGGCTACACTACTGCGACGAGGAGAAGAGACATGGGTGAATTCACGCTGGGTCAGCATTCCGGAAAGCGAAGGCGGAGGAATTGCCGAGCGCGAATTCTTGTTCCGCGAGGTCGGTCTAGAGCGCTGGCTCAACGGATTGGACCTAGAAGGCAAGGATGCCGCAGCCAAGATCGAACGCAGGCGACAAAAGATGGAGAAACGACGTGCAAAGCGTGCTGCTGAGGAGGATCCGACCGCCATGGAAATGGAAGACAACCATCCTGCCAAGTCCAAGTCCATCATGCGATATGGAAACGACGAGATGTCGCCCCTCGAGGATGTTTCTGACGATGACCTCACCTCCGACTCTGATGACGATGATCCAATTCCCGAGACAGCGGGCCAGATTAAGGTTGCTCTGTTCCGAGTTTTGGCGTCTGGAGAAATCAAGCGGGGCGAGTACTCCCCGCAATTTGATGCGCACGACGACGAGGAGGGTGGTCAGGATAACAGCAGTGGGGGAGACGCCGACGTTGACCACACCACAAGTTTCGCGAAGCCCAAGTCACTCGACCCGAAGACTATTAGTACGCAGACTGTGACTGGTATTGACCCGTCTGACAAACCCTACGCTGTCTTCACTTTCATGTACCGTGGTGAACGTGAGTATTCTCTAGATCGCTCTTGATGGGAATTGTTTCTAATTTCAAATGAACATAGGTCAATTGCAGAAGATGGGTATCCTGAAAGATCCCAAGGTGCAAGAGACACCTGCTGCCACCAAGCGCAAGTCCTTACAAGCTGATTTCGCGAACCTCGGCCCTATCAAGCCTGGGGGCTCGGTTGGATTCCTTAATTTCAGGGACAATGAGCCCAAGCCACGGAAGGGCAAGAAGAGCGTGGATGACATGGACAGCGATGACGACGACACCGATAACCCCATCCTTGGCAAGGCAGACGACGAAGAAGCCAAGGATGACGATCGGTTCTTATCTCCAGATGACATTCAACGCCAGGGAGAGTTGGCGGAGAGCCTGCGGAAGATTCGAGTAGGTACAATTGTAACATTCTATCAGTGCTTCATTAACAATCCCACAGCTCAAACGTCAGCACTCCGCCGAACCACCTGGAGGCAGTGTCGGTGACTCTGCCGAGACGCCGGCTTCCGGGTCTGGATCCACGCCTCCTGCAAACGAGCGCTCAGCAACACCGCCGAAGGCTGCCGCAACTGGATCTACAGGTGGGCCCTCTGAGCCATCTCAGCTAGCTGCTGAACCAGAAGATGGCCTTTTCGGTAGTCCGCTGAAGAAACAGCGCGCGAGTGTCTCGGCCGCAGATGAGAATGCCCTCAGACGCCGGATCGCAGAGTCGTCCGGTAGAATTAATGAAGTTCTAGGCTCTTCCGCTCCAGCAGAATCCACTTTGACCAGTCCGAAGATATTCGCAGATGGGTTCAGTCTTACACCTGATCTTTCCGCTGGACCTCCTGAAAACGATGAGGAGTTGTAAGCTTGCGATCGTCGAAAACAGTTCACTTCTGGGTGGTCTGATCTCGAGGTCTCGTTTGAGCCATTCGGTCTGACAGGCTACTACTCCTCGCTTTGGAAAGCACTGCTCGTTTTTGCTGTGATCCTATGGATCAATTAGGATTTTCCGAGTTGGCGGGATTCTCATTGCCATTTACAGGGTCCTCTGAATGGTCATATTGCTTTTCTACCATTACGCCGTTATGTCCACTACCTACCTTACAGGGAACATGTTGAAGGAGAAATACATATGCTGCACCGATCAGGGCAGCTTTGTCATGATTCCAAACTCTAAAAAAGACAAGCATTGTAGGCAAAGAAAAGTAATTATATACATGGTAGACTCTAATATCCAAAGGTTCCCAATGTCCGTCTGACTTGCGTTTGTCAAGCATTGACTGAAACTGCTTAAACCCCGATAAGCTTCTAAACCCTGAAGGCCACAACTGAAACCAATGTAAACATTTTAAACTCCTCAACTACACATCCATGCTCAGAAGTATCTTTCTACCTGCATCTGCATTACGCAGTGTTCTGGCCCAGCCCGGCTTTCTCCACCAAGTGAGAGATTCTGCCAAGTCCCAATAATTGCACCTCAAATTATTAACAGCTTCAACAGCCCAGAAGAACCCCCATTCGCCACAAATCCACGATGCCACTCGAACGCTCAACAGACCCTTTGGTCTGGATTGACTGCGAGGTACGTCTACACACTCCATCTCCGATCCAAAACCTCCCACAATGCGTTGCGCAGTCACCACTAACCCCATCCACAAGATGACAGGCCTGAACCCAGAAACCGACAAGATCATTCAGATCTGCTGTTTCATCACAGATGCCCAACTAAACCTCCTTGAACCGACCGGCTTCGAAACCGTCATCAATGTCCCAGACTCCACCCTCGACGCGATGTCGCAGTGGTGCATCGACACACACGGCCGCACGGGCCTCACCGCCGCCGTACGCGCCTCGACCACCTCCCCCTCCACCGCCGCTGACTCTCTCCTCGCCTACATCCGCCAGCACGTCCCGGTCCCGCGCACTGCCCTCCTCGCGGGAAATAGTGTTCACGCTGATAAGGCTTTCCTTGCTTGTGCGCCGTACTCGCAGGTGCTGGATCATCTGCATTACCGCATTCTAGATGTTAGTTCCTTGAAAGAGGCGGCGCGGAGATGGGGAAGTGATCAGATGCTTGAGCAGGTCCCACCTAAGCGGGAGGTTCATCTTGCCAGGGATGATATTCTTGAAAGTATAGAGGAGATGCGGTTTTACAAGGAGAAGCTGTTTGGGTGATGGTGTGGCTGACAATGTGGCTTGTCTCTGTTGCTCTGAGACATGGGTCTTGGAGATATTTTTAAAACTCTGCATGTTGAAATTGACCTTGACCACCTTTTCCCAAGGTGAGAATAGACCATCAATGTATACTCCATGCATGTATAATGTACTTCGGAAGAATGTTGTTGTACAAAAGACATGATTTTGATTCCCCCGCGAGAATGATCTGCGGGGGGGGGGCAATTTCAAAGAGTACCTTGTCAGATAACTTGTTTAACTTGTAAATTCAACTAAATAGAACAAATCAGAGAGCCCTTAAGCAGCACGAAGTGTAAAGTAAACAGGCATGTTTGATATAATACCCAGGGGCTGTGGCAAAGTACTATACGAGTACTAGTGGAATGATAAATACATGACGCCAAATATTGGCCCCTCCCCGTGGAGCTCAACAAGTCGGTGAACTTCTCTCGAACTTCTCACCCCTTCTTTTCTTCTCTTCTCCTTGCTACCTCTCTCTCTCCAATCTTATTACATCATGTCTGTTCAGACGGTCTCCATCCAGCCTTTCACTGACCAGAAGCCTGGAACGTATGTTGCTTGTTGCCCCGCAATTGCACTGCTAGCTAACTTGCCCCCAGCTCCGGTCTTCGCAAGAAGGTCAAGGTCTTCCAGCAGGCCAACTACTCTGAATCCTTCATTACTAGTATTCTTCTGTCGATCCCTGAGGGTGTTGAGGGTTCTTTCCTCGTCATTGGTGGTGATGGCCGTTACTACAACCCCGAGGTCATCTCCAAGATCGCAAAGATCAGTGCCGCCTATGGCGTGAAGAAGCTCTTGGTTGGACAGCATGGCATTATGAGCACCCCGGCTGCTAGCAACCTCATCCGTGTGAGGAAGGCAACTGGTGGTATCCTCTTGACTGCCAGTCACAACCCCGGTGGTAAGTGATGGTCAGGAGTATAACACAATACGTTGGATACTGACCGAACGCTCCCAGGTCCCGAGAACGACTTTGGTATCAAGTACAACTTGGCCAACGGTGCTCCTGCCCCCGAGGGCGTCACCAACAAGATCTTCGAGACCGCGAAGACCCTCACCTCCTACAAATACCTCGATGTTCCCGATGTCGACACCTCCACCATCGGCATCAAGAACTACGGCCCCCTCGAGGTTGAGATCATCCACTCTACTGCTGACTACGTGACCATGATGAAGGAGATCTTCGACTTCGATTTGATCAAGGAATTCCTCAGCTCCCACAAGGACTTCAAGGTCCTGTTCGACGGCATGCACGGTGTGACCGGGCCCTACGGCGTTGATATCTTCGTCAAGGAGCTCGGTCTGCCCACCAGCAGCACAATGAACTGCCAGCCCAAGCCGGACTTCGGTGGCGGTCACCCCGACCCCAACCTCGTGTACGCCCACGAGCTTGTCGAGGCCGTCGACGCCAACGGCGTGCACTTCGGTGCTGCCAGTGATGGTGACGGTGACCGTAACATGATCTACGGTGCCAACAGCTTCGTCTCCCCCGGTGACAGCTTGGCCATTATCGCCCACCATGCCAAGCTCATTCCCTACTTCCAGAAGCAGGGTGTATACGGCCTGGCCCGCTCAATGCCTACCTCCGGAGCCGTTGACCGCGTGGCTAAGGCCCAAGGCCTGCAGAGCTACGAGGTGCCCACCGGCTGGAAGTTCTTCTGCAACCTGTTCGACGAGAAGAAGATGTCGATCTGTGGCGAGGAGAGTTTCGGCACTGGCAGCAACCACATCCGCGAGAAGGACGGCCTGTGGGCCGTCGTGGCCTGGTTGAACATCATTGCCGGTGTTGCCAAGCAGAAGCCTAGCGAGACCCCCAGCATTGGCTCCATTCAGAACGAGTTCTGGCAGACCTACGGCCGTACCTTCTTCACCCGTTACGACTACGAGAACGTCGACAGCGAAGGCGCCAACAAGGTCGTCGGTACTCTGTCCGACTTGGTCGCCAACCGCGACACCTTCATTGGCTCGGAAATCGCCGGCCGCAAGGTCGTCGACGCTGGCAACTTCTCCTACACTGACCTTGACGGTAGCGTCTCTAAGAACCAGGGCCTGTACACCAAGTTCGATGATGGCAGCCGCATTGTCGTTCGTCTTTCCGGCACCGGCAGCAGCGGTGCTACTATCCGTCTGTACGTTGAGCGCTACGAGGCCGACAAGTCCAAGTTCGGTCTCACTGCTCAGGAGTACCTGGCTGATAACATCTCGCTGGCCCTCTCTCTGCTCAAGTTCAAGGAGTATGTTGGCCGTGAGGAGCCTGATGTTAAGACCTAAGTTTAGTTAGGCTGTTAGGGTTAATGTGGAACCTGCTGGATGGGAATCACCTTTTAATTGTTTTGCAGTTCAATCTGAACTCGAGAAGAATGATGATGGAAAAGCAGAGTCAAGATTGTACCTTCGCATGAGATTGAAACTGCATATTTATCATAATTCGAGCCTGTCTTGTTCAAGTTCAGATCTGTGAAGCTAATGAAGTATATACATTATTGTTCCTGGTGCCAAATCTCAGACTAGAAGAGGTAAACATGAAATATCACAAAATCGTAGAATCATAAATCATCAAACCCTTCCATGCAATTATCCCTTCCAAGCAGCGGCAGAAACCTTCAACTTCTCCCCCCACCAGCTCTCCCACTTAACCACCTTCTCCTCCCTCCTCGCCTCCTCGGCCGCAAAGACAACAGCATGGCTCCGCACCGCCTCCTCAAGCGAACACCCAACAAATCTCGCCTGCGCCGTTCCAACATCCAATCCCCCCTCAACCGCCTCAACAGCACTAACAAACTGCCTCGCAAGCCCGAAATCCCCACCACCATGCGACTCATTCTGCCCTGGCGGCGGCTTTGGCACGTCAAACACAGAAGTCTTCGCCGTGGCAAAATCATAGACTGAAATCGTTGTACTATCATACGACACTTCGCCAGTAGTACCATACACCCGGCCCCGACGCTCACACTGTTTCTCTGTAGGTGCAATCATATGGAAACTCGCTGTTTTAGCTAGCCGATGCGGCGCCGCCTCCTCATCGTCCCAAACCAAGGTCACAACCTGATCGTCGCAGACATCATTATCAGCTTCGTATACGCACCGCCCATACCAAGGTCGCGCAGCGATATCCGAGTCCGACACTGTATCCCGGTCATAGTCCTCAGCGAGACGGGAGAGGAGCAGCGACTCGGCGGCCTTGTCGCCTTGGACACGGAACACATCTTCGATATCCGGACAGACGATATCAACCGGCCAAGCCGTGTGACCTGTCGCGAGGTGGCGGTCGTTGTATATTCTAACTGCGCTGTAGTTACAGTCACGTTCAGCGGGGCAGGAGAGACAATTTGTAGCGTTGCCTGCAGAGACGGGCTTGCGCTTTTGGCGGAACTGCGTCATCGTGCCGGCGGAGGAGATCGAGCGCGGGAAGTGCGGCTTCTGGGCTTGTTGGGCTGCTTTTTCGGGCGAGGGCGGGGAACAGAGGAGCCAGAGGATGAAGTCGATGTCGTGGCAGGATTTTGTGAGGAGGGAGCCGTCGCCTGCTGTTGTTGCGCGCCGCCAGTTGCCCCGGACGTAGCTGTGCGAGAAGTGCCACCAGCCTACTGGCTCGCAGTGTTCCAGGGAGACTATATCCCCGATCACGCGCTCTGTCAGGAGAAGCTTGCGGAGTAGGATATTGTGCGGGCTGTAGCGGAGGACGTGGCCGATTGAGAATATGTTCTTTGGAGCTTGGGGGGTATTGTCTGCGCCTTCTGGTGGTTGGAGAGCTCGGTAAACTGTTAGACAGTCGTCTAGCGAGAGGGCTAGGGGCTTCTCGCAGAGGATGTGTAACTGGAACGGGGCGAGCGCTTGTAAGATTTCAACATGTGTTTCGTCTAGTGTGCAGATAAAGACTCCGTCTACACCCACGGGGGTTGAGACATTGTCGTTGTTTTGAGTCGCGCGCTTCCGTCGCTCGAGTTCCCACGGTACCCATTCGCGCCAATCTGTGAATTCCTGGCCCTCTTGGAAGGATTCCGATTCACCCCATATATATTTTCGCCCGAATTCACGCCGTTTGAATGCGTGGGGCTCGGCGATTGCGTGGATTACACCTGGAGTTACCATTGTGACGGCACGAGCGTAGGCGTTTCCGCGAGAGCCAGCACCGATGACAAGGAAGCGCAGTTGCTTCGATGATGGTAAGGAGGATATGGGAACATTATCCTGGTACGGGGGAGGTGGCATAGGTTCTTTCATGTTTGTTTGGGTTGAATTATTGGGGATGTGGGGGAGCTTTGAAGCTTCCAAGGGTTGCGTCTAACGGTATAACGAACAATTGACGGGTTGTTTTTGGCTCTGACAAGGCCTGCTAACTTCTTAGAACCAAGCTAAGAGTAGAGATATATATAATCAACAAAATGTTCGAGATAAGAGAGGTTGCAAGTTGCGAGTTGCATTGGCCGTTGTAACTGCGGGGAACGTAACATCAGCAGCATCAGCCGGGCTCTAATTGGTCACCATGACCACTATATTATATTTGTCTTTCAATTTCAGTCTACCTTGTCTCTATCGTCTTCTTGCTATTACTCTCCGGTTCCTTTTCCTTGTCAAAAATCAGAGCAACCTCTTCCAAAGAACGTCCTTTCGTCTCGGGGAAGATGAAGTATATAAGACCCAAGAAAACTACCAGACAACCAAGAAAGACACAGTAATACTTCCATCCAAGCGCCGTAAACGCCACCGGGTTGACATATTGGTTGAAGAAACAAGCCACAGCATCCACTGAAAGGGTGACAGCAATGCCCTTGGCACGCAGTTGGAAGGGCAGGATCTCAGCTGGATACGAGATGAACAAGGGCGCATAAGCAATGTCAAATGCACCATAAAAGAGAAATAGAAGTGGAACCACCGCAATTCCAGCAGCAGGAAGATGCCTTTCGGCAAACAAACCAGCAGCCAGTGTAGACATGGACAGGAAGACGATCATGGCGCCTGTGGAAATAAGCCATAGAATGCGGCGGCCGTATCGCTCCGATGCAAGTGCACCAGCTGCTGCAAGGAGAAAGTTCCAGGCATTGAGGCTGACGTTCACAGCTGCTTGATCGGCTGCCTTGGTAATTCCCACTGATGCGAGAATCGGTGCGAGGTAGTAGGATAGGAGACCTGCGATACTGTTAGTGACATGGTTTTCTTCTGGATGTTGTGAAGAGCGTACCATTTCCAACCCATTCCTGCATGAGTCCAACTAATACACAAATGGTCAATCGGTGCATATCGCCTTTTGAAGAGAAGAAGGAACTCCAGTTCCTGGTATTGGTGATCTCGGCTGTGATCGTGTTGCAAATCAAACGGTACTCATGCTGGACCAACTCGTCATCCATGTCTCCATTCGCGTGGTACTTTCCCAAGATGGCCAGGGCTTCGTCTTTCCTGCCTTTAGATACAAGCCATCTCGGGCTTTCGGGCACAAACATGATCAACCCTATGATCTGGAACAACGGATACAATATCTGCAGCAGACATGGAACCCTCCACGACCAACTGTTGGCTACGCCTATGGTTGCAAACGTAACCGTTGCCGAGCTAATAGTGCCCAGATACCAAGATGCATTATAGAGGGCCGTGGCCGTCTGTCGCTGCCGAGGGTGTGCGATCTCAGTCGCCAGGAGAGGAGCTGCAGTCTGGGTGATACCCATCCCTATACCCGACAAGAATCTCGTGCCAAAAAAGGCCCAGTGGTTTTTGACTGCGGATTGAGTGATAGCTCCCACGATCACAGCGCTGGATCCAATATAAACACACGTCTTGCGCCCAAATGTATCGGCAATATAAGAGGCTGGTGCGAAGGAGACCAGCGCCCCCAGAGATGTGGCAGCAATTATCAGACCAACTATATTGGGATCCAATCCGCCAATGATGGTACCGACTATTTCATGATTAGCATAAATATCAAAATAGCAAGATGGAGACATTACACTGAGGGAGCACAAGTAAGCTGTTCACAAGATTTCCAATATACCCAGCCGAAGAAGCCGTGGAGAACATGAACACAATACCCATATTCAATTTACGGAGCCCCCTATCTTTAATCCAGTTCGGATTTGTGTTGTTCGGTAGGAGCTTGAATGCCTCCATTGGGAGCTCCTTCTCCATTGTATCCGCCTTTGTCGCCATATTGTGGGCTCTCTCGGATACCGGGCTTGCTGGCCAAAGTGAAGTTGAGTTGTATAAATTCAAGTCTTCAGCCTCATCCTACTTTACCGGCTAGCTTATATCATAAAACGACACAGAACAAGGGATCATCCACATTCTTTCGACCCAACAAACCTCCAGCCTTTCCCGGGAGATCCTCGGATAGCTCCAAGATAACTGCTGCATACAACTCGAATGCACGGAATGAAGGGAGGAATGCAAGATCCCACTACTCAAACAGGCAATTCAACCAGCACAAAGTTCCGATACCCTTGGGCTAGTCCTCTTAGTTTGTATCCGTTTGAGAAAAAAAGTTGCGCCACTCAAATCAGCGAAGCCTTCATGCAGCAGCATTTTGGAATTATCTAGGAGCATACACGAAGAAATGAAGGAACTCAGATCAGGGTTCATCGTCATTTGGTGGTTGATAGCGCCAGCAATCAATTGACCTCGTTTTGACTAGCGAACTGTTGTACTAGTCTAAATAAGACTGTGCCGCCTTGGAAAGGAAAAGGGGAAAAAAAAGAAACGACGGCTGCATGATTCGAACATGCGCCCGCGAACGGAATTGATTTCTAGTCAATCGCCTTAGACCACTCGGCCAAACCGCCTTGATGATGTAAGCTCGGCTTAATATGCAATATAAACGAGACTATCCGGATCCCTCTTGGTAATTTGAGCCCTATATACCCCAGGTAGGGACTTCAAGCTCGCTCAGGCGCAAATTTTGGCCAAAGTTTTAGATTATACATAAGAGCCTATATTCAAAGGGCTGTCTAGGAGTGTAGTAAAAATTAGGTACTCCTTATAAGCTATAATCAGCTCTTTGATAAATTATATTTGTTACAGATCCTCGCAAGCAAGGGCAAACGTCGATTTTTTTGGGTCAATTCGACTCTCTCTTTGACCTTTAACCACTCCACTCCGCCCACCACGTTTAAAATCAATTTGCATGGTTTAGAAGCTTAGGTTAAGGATGTATAGACTTGAAATCAGAGTACGAAAAGTACCATATCATAACGATTACGTATAAATTTGCGGTTCCCAACGGTCGACTCCGACGACGCTAGAATTATAGAAATGAGAATTTAGTACTATACCTCACTTTAGAGTCATATTCTAATTATTCGTTTAAACGCTGTATTTGGGTTTCAGCCTAGAGTTTGGGGGCCCTCTTATAGTACCACGATCTGGGAATTTAACTCACTATATGCCCAATTCCTTTGGAATTTAGGATGGTATTAGAATATTGGTACTACACTTAACACACAAAAGGCCGTGATGCAAGATTGCTGAGAAATATAATCATTTATATATGTAACTTTTGTATGGCCTGCCCAGTAAAAAGTACACAGGCGTTGGGGTGCCCACCCTTGCAAGCGAGGGTCTGTAACTTGGTACAAAAATAGAAGGGCAGGTTACGGTAAACCCTCGTTGTAACGAATTAATTGAGACACGGTGAATTATTCGTCATTTCCAGGTTTTCGTTAAATCCAGCTCCCGTACATTATATATATCTGATTTACATGCAATCATTGCTCCAGAAAAGCGCCTAGCATCGCACTGCTTCTATAGCCCCAACCTCCTTGCTTCTACCAACAGTTTATGTGTATCAAGCGCACTAATCAGCTATTCCCGTAGAGCCACTTCCTAGGAGACTAGGATAGATCGGTGAGCCGATTTAATTGGTTAAAGATGGTTAAAAATGGGGTGATAAAACCTCGTCATAACGAATTTTGTATGGGAAGAATTGTGAATCAACAGGAATATTGTTACCACTATGGCGGATTAACCGGTACACCAGTTTTAGTTCGTTAAAACCGGGTTTGTTATAACGAGGGTTTACTGTAGTTCCAGTTAGTCTGTTCCTACTACTATACCAGACTATTCATTAACAAAAACCAGCCCAGACCAGCAAAAAATAGAAACGACGGCTGCATGATTCGAACATGCGCCCGCGAACGGAATTGATTTCTAGTCAATCGCCTTAGACCACTCGGCCAAACCGCCTTATTGATGTTTGAGGGACCAAATTTTGGCATCATAAGGCAAAACTACAAAACTCAGCCTCTAGACCGATATTTTGTTTGGCCGCTTTACACCCGAAACCAGTAAAACCTCGGTGTAACGTAATTTTAAAACTATATTACATTATGTCGAATACTATATAGAATACAGTGTGACCTCCGAAGTATTGGGTGGCATTTAATACCTCCATTTAAAAGATATTACATGACGGTACTAAAATGCGGCCCAATACTTCGGAGGTCTCACTGTCCCGTCAGATGGTGCTCATACAAAAGTGCTTAGTCAGTTTGTCCCTTAACTAAAATCTGCATTTTGGTTGAGAGTTATGCATATCCGTTGATCGCGCCATTGTTGTACGGAGTACACATAGATTTAATATTTCTGCCACAGGGAGCTAATACAGACTACTCTACAACTATAAACATCCTAGTATCTTCTATAACATTTAGTAAGAACTCTTTTCAAGGTCGCAGAGTAAACTTTAACAGGTAAATCAACATTTTCCTTAAAAGCCTAATCTAGTAAGATTTATGTATGCCATACTTATTTATCCTTATGCTTATTATAATTCATCCTGTGAGCTCCCGAGGTCGCCACCCGTACCTTGTACGTAATGATACCAGCCACCACCTGGGCACAGTGATGTGAAACAATCTTATTCATCACTGTCCCCAAGCAGTGAAGCATACCGATTCCCAAGCCCACAGAACCCTTCACACTGCTCACCAACATCCTTTCCTTTATGTAGCAACTCCTCCATGCCCCATGCAATTCGTTCCGCTCCCACCCTCGCGCCCTCGAGATTCGGCGCCCCGGGCCCAAGCCGGAGAGATGCCAAGCGGCCCGTCACGAATAACGGCACATCATCCCGCCACGACAGATCGTTCGTTAGACACGGGAGGCCTGCCTTGACCTCGATCGGGTATTGCTCGTTCATTTCGCGGAGCAGCGGCATCTCGCGCACGTCCGCCCGTACTCCGGTTGCGAAATAGATGTAATCTATTTCCGGAAGCTCCGGGATCGGTGGGTCGGTTGTTAGGGTCCAGGTTCGGGTGGCTGGATTGAACTCGTGGGATTTTATAACCGTGCAAGGGTGGATGGAGGCGCGACCTTTAGTTGCGTGATGCTTTACGATCTTCGTGTAGCGTGGTGTAATGCTGCCGCCGTTGCGGGCAACTTGGATCATTTCAAGGCGTTCTAGGAATACGTTAGTGACGGCATTTGGATGGAATTAGGGCTTTTGTTATTAATACCATCGTCTGTGTCGGCGGACCAGAAGGCTGCTTTCTCATAGTTCTTGTACTTGCCCATCCAGGGCAGACTGATGTCGAAGTGTTTGACTGTTGTTTCAAATGGGAATGAGACATTGTTGCCAAAAAATACTGCTTGCCGGGGACGTTATACATACTCTTCAGGCCGGACCGCATCAAGAACCACACTTTCGTCACGCCTTTGCGAACCGCCATATCAACAATCTGTGCTGACGATAGCCCACCTCCAACAACGACAACGTTGGTCTCTTGTCGCCGCTGGATCTTGTTCTGTACATCGGGACTGGGAAATGCTTTGATCTCTGTGCTGTGGCAACATGCTGCGGCACCCTCTAGTTCCGACGAGGGTTTCCATGGATAAATCTTCGTCATGCCTGCACCGCCAGGACCGATGGCAAGGACGACTGACCGACTATAAAACTTCTCCCCTGTGGATGTGGTGATAGTGAACACCTTCGACTCCGAGTTATCAGAGAGATAATCGTACGAGAGATCCGTGGCCTCGCGCTGCAAGATCTTGCCGGGCTCATCCAGATCATATCGCTCGATGATCGACGTACAATAATCCGAAAAGAGGTCTGTGGAAGGAGAGAAGTAATCTTTCCGGTCTCGCTCGTCAATCTCACCTCCGATGGATCTATTTATAAAGAGATAGTTGTTAGAGCTCCATTTCAACCACCTTCGCACGGGACACCACTTACTGATTTTTCCCACCCTGTCTTCTCTTCTTCTTCTTGTGCTTGCTCATCTCCTTTCCAACACACCCGGGAATCTCCCAGAGATCCGCATCCCGTCCACTTTCCTGTGTATAAGCCAGCATACCATCCCGATCACCGGGATCAACATGGAAAAACATCGGGCTGCGGAGCTGTTTTATTTCCAGGGTGCGGAACGCGTTGTTCCACCGCTGCATCCATTTATCGCCAGAGCCGTCGAGAACGAGAGTTGAGATAGATGATGTCGACGTTGTTGACGATGCGGACGACAGTGACGGCACAGAAGACGCAGAATCAGTTGACGTGCGTCGTTTCCGGTCTTCTTCGCGAGGAGCCCCGGTTTCACTGTCCCATTTTGCGGCTCGCACACCTTTGATCTTCCCGTGTCGTCCTTGCACCAGATTCATCTTTCCGCTGTGCTTCTTGATCCAGTGGTAACGCTGGTGTTCTTCGTCTGTGAAAACTGCTGATGGTGTATCTTCACTTAGACGTGCGGCGACGGCGAGGCCACATGGTCCTGCACCGATGATTATTACGTCGCGGATCTCATGGTCTTCGGGTAATCCCTGAGATGAGGACATCTTAGAAGGGCGAAATAGGGTTTGTGTAACGATATGTGGTAGAAACGTAGTGGTTGTAGTAGTCCTTCAGGGCTTAATGGAAAGGACAAATTTGCAAGAACGTAGAATAATAGGAGGAATCTCTTTATTTTGTACTCTACTGTGGTGTAACTGTACTTCTGCAATGTCCTCATAAGTTGACTATCGAGGTACTCGTCCCCAAGGTCCTTAGGGCATGACAGCATATACAACATACAACATAAGAGACTGTTCATGCTCCACAATTGACATTCCGGAATTGATGGGGTATTGGTGTCAATCTCCGAGGACCTTAGGGATGTCTTTAATCCTTTCCAATGTACGGAGTACTCCGTACTCCGTAATGTAGTGCTGGATGAACAGATGCAAGCCACGGAGGCTGATTAAACATATGGCACTTTCTTGCTTTCAAAATGTTAGACTTGTCTAAGAAGTTGAATTAGCTCTGGAAACTACTCAATTTAGATGGTTTTTTATGCCGGGATATTGCATAACTAAGTGAGTAGACTAAACCGTTGAATTTAATTTAAACCTCAAGATATATCCACCCTGTATCCATGGATGACAGCCCATTTTGATACTAAGCCTAATTTGGAAGTGAAGAAACGAAGAAACGAAGAAACGAAGAAGAGAAGAAGAGAAGGTTTTAGAAAAGAAATTAAATTACTATGAAAGAGAATATTTGCAAGGGGGAATAACAAATCACCAAAAGCCACCAAAAAGAAGAAGAAAAAAGAAAACAAGAGAAAAGAAATAAAAGATACTCAAAACTCCAGACCCCATAAAAACCAAACTAAACCTCCAAACCTGCGCCCACAGAAAACATTCATTTATGCCATTTCTTCGTCTTCGTCCCAGCCTTCGCCCTAGACGCACCCCCCTCCCTCCGATGCCAAGGATCCAAAGGCCAAACCCACCCCCTCACCCTCTTAGCATCTCTTTTCTCCCCAATCTGCGGCTCAGGAATCCATTTATCCTTCGCTTCTCCCAGAATCCTCTGACGAGTCATCGCACCAGGTCCGCCGACGTTGAGGTGAGCAGAAGGCTGATGCGGAAGCGGCACCGACTTCGAAAGCATTAACAAGAAATACAACCCCAACCCGGCTGTCATAGCCGGTAACGCATCCTCAGCTGGCTCCGGGTCCGAGGAGTCATGACGGGAGGGGAGCGACGAGCTCGACGACGACGAGAAAGAGCACGCGCTGACAGGCGTTGCGAGCGGTGCGTCGCGCGGGGGTGTCTGTGGCCCCCCCGTGTTGGCTGTCTTGAGCGGGATTGACGCCGCGATCTCCAGGTATCCAAAATAGGGGATGTCATCGCCTGTGTCGCAGCCGGCTCGCACGCAGACGAGCTCGATCTCGGTGATGATGAAGCCGTAGCGGCAGGAGTGTTCGCGCATGCAGCGCTGGAGGTGGGCGAGTCCGTTGAGGTACTCCACGCGTCTGTGGGGGGCTTCGTTGCGCATGCCGGTGTTCCAGCGGTCAAAGCTTTTCACGATGCCGACTAGTCGGCCGCGCGGGAGACCTGCGCTTGTTTGCTCGGTGTCGGAGAGGTAGTTTGCTAGGAAGTGCGGGTGGCCGTGGTTTTTTTGGCCTGTGTTGCGGACGTCCGGGGCTGCGTAGAGTTGGAGGTGGTCTTTGCCTTGGGAGACGGCTAAGGCTGCGTTTATGCGGGGTGCATAGAGATCGCGGATTAAGCTCACTAGGTCGTGCTCGGATTCTGGCGCTAGGCTTGATGGATGTACGGCTACACGCGGTGTGAGCTCTGCTGGGATTTCGGTCTTCAGGAGCTGGATTAGTCGGCTATCCAGGGAGTCGAATGTCGCCAGTGAGAAAGAGCTCCAGCTGCGCAGGTTCCGGATGTCCCACCAGAAGTAGTCGTGTAGGCCGCGAGTTGGAATTACGCTCACGTTGCGGACTAGGTTGATTGGTTGGATTGGTAGTGTCAGAAATGACAGTAGAGTTGTGGACCTTGGGGTTAGATCTTCATGGGGACTGAGTAAGACTGGTGAATGCTGAGCAGTCGATGCCTGGCGGTAATTGTATTGAGGTGTCGGCACTGTCAATGGAGTTTGTGTGCCTGTAGAAAGATGCTGCCCCCCCAGTCTTTGAGAGTATGATGGGTAGGGTATGATACTTGGAGTGATCGGGGTGACTGGAGTGGTCGGGGTGGTCTGGGCCTGCATTTGAGGCGCATATTTTGGCAGCTCCCGGTAGGTGGGATACCCAAATCGAATCAAAGTGGCTGCATCAATGACAGATGCCGACACCGAGCGTGAGTGGCCCCCACCTGTTTTGCGCTTGTACGAAGGGGTGATGGTCACGGGCGATGACAAGGCAGAGAAGCTGCCTGGTGCAGTCATTGGCGCCGGTGAGATGGGAGAAGCCAATGCTAAGCGGCCCGCGCCATCGCGTGTCCGACGGCCGATCGATGGCCGCGACGGCGGGTAGGTGATAAATCCAGGAGGCGGATTCCGTGTGTTTGACAGAACCCGACGATGACGAAGAGGGCCACCAGCAGACACTGGCTCGATCACGACGTCTTGGGGTCGGATCTTAGGCAATAGCTTCGGGCCATGATGATGTCTGGTTGGCGACGTGGTGGGACTGGTATTTCCAGTCATAGTCGACCAGGGAGATGAATCGTTTGAATAGACGGAAGAGTTTGAGGCATGACGGCTATGTCCAGAGCCGATGTATTCCTCAAGAGAAAGACGCGGCGGCGTCGTTGGCCGAAAGCGAGAGGAATCGACAGTAGACATGATAGCAAAGATATAGACTAGGTGTGGCACCAATAACAATCTATCATAAGAGTAACAAACTAATCAAAGGAACTGATGTCTTGTTGACCGAGTCGTTCAGAAAGGCATGATCCAGAAGGGAAGATGTTTGGATATTAAATGGACATCGATAGAGTCTCAAACAGCCAAGCATGATGCATATAAAAAGATTGACTTGACGAGCCCTAGCCGATCTAGAAAAGATGAAACATGGAGAAGAGCCCCATTGTAACGCCTACGGAGCTTGAGAATCTTTTTTTGGGATCCTAGTCTCCGATCAGAGGCACATCCACTTGATGAAACGCGAAACTGCCGACATGGTGCCTGAAGACAGGCATGTTGAGCAACAAGGCCCTTGAAACTGCCCCTCCTAGGGGTTCCAGTCCGGCATAGTGCGGTTTCATCGGACTGTCGCGCGTTAAGATGTTACTATATTTTGCATCTTCTTCAATATCATTCTTCAGATTCCCTAAGATGGTTAGCTCGCTGCAAGATTCTTGACATGTTCTAAAAACGGCAACAATTATGCCACATTTCCAGGTAATTAGCGGACTTGTTGGTGACTCTCCCTGCTTCAGGACTCGCGGGGTCAGCGGTTCAGGGTCCCAAGAAAGCAGATGGTCCAAAAATAGCCCTCGGGCCCATGTAATGTGTGATTCCAGTATCCAAACGGGGTAAAAAAGTCTCTTTGAAGGGAGGGTAGCTGCTCTAGATGCGCCAGTGGCCGAATGTGATATCAAAGTCGGCGGCTACATGTATGGGATGAGTTTGAAGTACGCGCCGAGCACTGGCGTCACATCTAGTGATTGGATGATTCGATCTTGAAACTGATAAATGTCCCATAATTAGCAACAATTAATGCAGTTGATGGGAAGTTCATGCAAGAGATATCGGAGTATCTGGAAAGAGGGTGAGGTGGTGATCAACACATAACCGCGCATTGACCCCTGGCCCCTTGGGGTGTTTCACTGTGCATAGTTACTGTACATTTTTATGCTGTGAACTAACTAACTATTTCTAGTTAATATCGACCTTTTAGGTACTAAGTTACTGGAGTTATTTTGGAGTTAAGTTGGAAATTCATTTCATTAATTGTCTTTTGATTATTTCATGACATTCATTTCATCTGGGTCGAAATGATTAAAAACACCCAACCGAAAGAGTAAAAAAAAAAAGTAAAACGAAAAAAAGAAAGGTCTTCTCAAATAAGCCTTCCTGTGGTCTATGCACCTTGCAAAACACTCAAAAACGCTTGGGGGAATCTCTCTGAACCGTCTAAACATATCGAACGGTAAAGGCAATCGCAGAACATCAAACTTTAAGCCTTGATCTCGTACTTGCGGCGGAACATGTCATCCACCTCAGTCAGGTAGTAGACACCGGATCCAATAGTCTCGGTGTTGCCAGTGGGCTTGAAGTCCTTCTTCAGGTGGGCGTGCTCACGGAGCTTGCACATGGCATCGTACGCAGCAGGCTCGAGGATAGTACGAGCATTGAGGCGGTTCTGGAGGTCAAGCTTCTCTACCATGCCGGACACATCACCGACAATCTTGGCGCTGAACATGGAACTGGCAAGACCGGAACCGTAGCTGAAGAGACCGATGCGCTTGGGCTCCTTGGGGTCGAAAGTGACGTTGCTGAGCAGACTGGCCAAGCCGCCGTAAACGGTGGCAGTGTACATGTTACCACACTGGGTGGCGACCTGGAGACCGGGGTTGACACGCTCGGCGAAACGCTTCTTGGTCAGACCCATGAAGGTCTTCTCAACAGCCTTATCGGTAAGAGACTTCTCGTAGTCCAAGTCGCGCAGCTCAGGGGCAACTTCAGCGAAAGCGGGGTGCGAGGGGTTGGCCAGGTAGTCGTTGTAAAGCATACGAGCGTAAGACTTCTGAACGAGCTTGCAGGTAGGGGCGTGGAACAGAATGTAGTCGAAACGGTCCAGAGGGGACAGAGACTCGTCGGTGGCACCATTGGCACCATTGGTCTGGGCCTTCAGGGTCTTCTCACGGGCGTCGTAAGCCTTGTAGCAGGCATCGACGGCCTCGGTGTAGCATCGAAGAGAGTAGTGACCATCGACAACGGGGTACTCGCTGGTGAGATCGGGCTTGTAGAAATCGTAGGCGTGGGTGAGGTAGGAGGCACGGAGACCGGGCTCGAAGACGATAGGGGCATCGGGGCCAATGACCATGGCAACGCATCCAGCACCACCAGTGGGGCGGGCAGCACCAGCGGCGTACAGGGCAATATCACCACAGACCACAACGGCATCACGACCATCCCAGGCAGAGGACTCGAGCCAGTTGATGCTGTTGAAGACGGCGTTGGTACCACCGTAGCAGGCATTGACGTTGTCAACACCTTCAATGTTGGTGTTTCCGTGGGGAGCGAAAAGCTGCATGAGAACGGACTTCACGGACTTGGACTTGTCCAAAAGGGTCTCAGTGCCAACCTCGAGTCTTCCAACGGACTTGGGGTCGACGTTGTATTTCTTCATGAGGGAGGAGAGGACGGTGAGGGTCATGGAGTAGATGTCTGCCGAGAAAGATTAGCTGATTAGTCTTGGATCTCGATTGGAATATGCCGGTGTACATACCCTCACGGTCATCACAGAAGCTCATCTTGGTCTGTCCGAGACCGATGGTGTACTTTCCAGCGGAGACGCCATCGTACTTCTCGAGCTCAACCTGGTCAACACACTGCAATTGACATATCAGCATAGATCACAGGTGATACTGTACACATTGAACACTTACCTGAGTAGGGAAGTAGACCTCAATGGCCTTGATGCCGATGTTTTGGGGACGAGCAGCCATGGTGGGGGGTATGGAGGGGCAACTTTTTTTTTCCTTTTGGGAAGAACACAAAGTGAGTGAAGGGAAGAGGATAAAGAAGGAGATGAAGGTGAAGATTAAGAATTAGAAAAAAGAGGAAGAAGCCCGAAGAGAAGGCAATTGATATAAGAATGAAAAGGAGTCTGTGTACTCGGTTCTACCGTGTACGATCTGTCACCACTTGTTTTTTTTTTTTCTTTTTTGCTTTTTTATTTGAGTGGGGAGATCTGCCCTCTTAGTGACTTTTGTTACAGTTCCTTTGGGCCGGATAATTGCCTAGGGGATATATTTAACTGGAGTACATAGTAAGTATGGAGTAAATAAGTGTGTACACTTCACATTGTGTGAACTTTGAAGCTATCATGAAGTGTGTGCACTCACCGCTAACCAACTATACACTTGCTACACTTGCTACACTTCAACACTTCAACACTTCAACACTTTGGCAAAGTAACAAAAGTAAATACTCCCATCTAGATATATACACCTAGGTATAATGTGTTAGTTATACTCAGCTACGTGGCTTTTTTCTCAATAAACCCCCCCTCAACATCCAAGCTACGGTGTAGAACTGAGTCTGCCATCTTATCGATCTATTGTCTCCACCTCAGTTCTCTTCTTTAGTCACCTTTGAGATCCTTTAAGAAGTCCTTCATATTAAATAATGTCTCTTTCCAAGGTTTCTTTTCATCCTCAGATCATTTTGTGGAGCAGTGGAGTAATGGGCTACATTAATAGATCAGGATGGTCAAGTGGTATCACTCTGGAAATCTGGAACATTTAGCCTGGAATTTGCTTCTCTATAATGTTTTTAAAGGTGTTCCAAGTATTCTAATCTTCCAGAGTTTCAGTCTTTCTTTGTTGTGTTTAGTCATTTTGATGGATCTATACCTTTATTTAACGTAGACGGGGTTATGTAGCATAATGGAGAACATCTGCACGATACTGCATTTCCGAGGTCTGATATTTACATAAAGCAAAGTAAGGGCTTCAAAATCTATCTTGACGGATAAGAATACTCTCTGAATACCTAACATGCTAATATTAAAACTATTACAATAGCATGGAAGAATGCTAGTGCTCGAATATCGACATGTGTAATGCCATGATGTGTAATGCAGTACCGAAGTTGCCAAGCGTGGGTCACTCTCACTCCGGAGCGTCTGCCTATCTCCTGTCTCTCTCCTATACAACTCCATCGGATTCTGGACATATTCATTCATCGGCATAGGATGTTGGACGTCGCTCATTTCCCTTTTTCCTACTGATCATGAACCTCCGGATCTCCGCACCCGCGTAATACCCTTGTTACAGCTCTCCGGAGCCCCGTATCTCCCACAATGGGCGATGAGAAGTTTGACTACCAGGCCGTCCCCATCCCCTCTTACGCTGAAGCCACCGGCCAACCCTCCTCCTCTCGATCCGACCTCGGTGATGGAACAGATGTTGAACGACAGGGGCTACTCGCTCGCGATCATGCCTCCACCCGCGGCTACCACCCACCAACTGTGGAATCGGCGCGCTCCAGCCTCGATGACCTGGAATCATTGACCTCACACTCAGACCGAGAGTCGGTGGAGGAACTACGACGGGAAATAGATCAAATGGATGTGGATGATTCGGCATCGGCCCCCTTAACCGGCAGACACGCCCCGCTACGAGATCGTTTTTCCAAGCAGCTATCGAGTCTGAGTCGTACCCTGTCCGCTATACAACGACCGTTCCAACGATATATGCCCAGTTTCCGCTTCACGATAAAACTTAGTGATATGAGGGCACGCTTAAAAGATCAGGGGTGCGTCATGCTTCTCCGAGCATTGGCTCTTTTATTGGTGGTCACCCTAGTCTATGTGTTCTTCATCGCAGATGTCTTCAAAATCAACAGTCGTATGGCCATGGGTCAGTCCTATAGCGCTGCCTCCGTCGAGAACTTCATCCAAGGTCACATCAACGAGACCAATATCGCCGAAAACTTGCGACGAGTCACCAACTACACCCACGTAGCTGGCACGGAAGGCAGCTTTGCGCTATCAAAATTGATTGAACAAGAGTTCCATAATGCAGGGTTCGATGAAGTGTCGCGGGAGGAATTCCAAGTCTACCTCAACTATCCACGCAAGGACGGGAGGAGAGTCGCAATCATCGATCCACCGAGTCTAGCTTGGGAGGCGAAACTCGAAGAGGACAATGCCAAGGACCTGGTCTTTCATGGACATTCGAAATCTGGCAATGTCACTGGGCACCTGGTGTATGCTAACTTCGGATCCCGGGAAGATTTCAAGCTGCTCGCAGATACAGGAATTTCACTCGAGGGCTCGATCGCCTTGGTCCGTTACTATGGGACTGAATCCGACCGCGCATTGAAAATCAAGGCCGCCGAGTTAGCCGGGGCTGCCGGCTGTATCATCTACTCCGATCCCTCCCAGGATGGATTTCGTAAAGGCCCGGCCTTCCCCGAAGGGCGGTACATGCCAAGCGATGGCGTGCAAAGGGGGGGTGTCAGTATGATGTCGCAGATAGTTGGCGATGTTCTCAGCCCTGGATGGGCATCTACGCCGGGAGAAAAACATCGTCTATCTCCCGAGAAGAGCCCCGGTCTACCCAAGATTCCCAGTCTCCCAATCGCTTGGCGCGATGCGCAGATACTTCTGCAGGGCCTCAAAGGCCACGGCTCTAAAGTGCCAAAGGCATGGGTGGGCGGTGTTCCTGAAGTACAAGAGTGGTGGACTGGTGACAAGGGCTCCCCGATCGTTCATCTGATGAACCTGCAAGATGAAGTAGAGCGGCAACCTATCTACAACATCCACGGCAGGATCACTGGAATGGACGAGCGTGACAAGAAGATTATTGTTGGCAACCACCGAGATTCGTGGTGCATAGGAAGCGTTGATCCTGGAAGTGGCACTGCTACCTTCCTAGAGGTTGTACGAGCCTTTGGCGAGTTGCTCACATACGGATGGCGGCCGCTTCGCACCATTGAATTTGTCAGTTGGGATGCAGAGGAGTATAATTTGATCGGCTCAACGGAACATGTCGAAAAGGAGGTCGATGACCTCCGTGCGAATGCGTTTGCCTATCTGAATGTCGACGTGGGCGTTGCTGGGCCCGATTTCCGTGTGTCTGCGTCGCCCGTTTTTGAGCGCAGCGTGTTGCAGGTTCTGGGTCGTATCTCGGACCCCTATGCAAATGCGACACTGAAAGACCTTTGGGATAAAAAGGGCTCAAAGATCACTCCGCTTGGTGCTGGAAGTGATTATGTTGCGTTCCAGGATATTGCTGGCACCTCGAGCATTGATTTCGGATTTGAGGGCGAGCCCTATCCATACCACAGCTGCTACGAAACGTATGACTGGATGGTTAAATTTGCAGATCCCAATTTCCAATACCACAAAATCCTGGCTCAATTCTGGGGGCTTCTCCTCCTTGACCTTTCGGAGAACCCCATGCTGCCATTTGACTTAGAAGTCTACGGCGACTCTATCGGCGGATGGGTCAAAGACTTGGACAAATTTGCCAAATCAAAGAAGGCCGAGGTGGACATGCAACCTATGTTCAAGGCTGCGGCCGAGATGAAAGCCAGCGCCGTTACATTCCAGTCCTGGAACAAGATCTGGCACGATACCGTGTGGGGCATGGGTGGGTATGAAAGCAACATCATGGCAGTCCAGCGGGTGAACCACAATGCTCGAATGGCTGCCTTTGATACAAATCTACTTGACTTGGAAGAAGGCGGAGGTGTAAGTTGACGTTTTGCTTGAACCATCTCTCAATCCTAGCTAATGACTTGTACAGATCCCCAACCGCACACAATTCCGACACGTCATCTTTGGCCCAGAGCTGTGGTCCGGCTACGACGCCTCGATCTTCCCTGCTATCCGCGACAGTATCAACACAGGGAATTGGACATTGTCCCAATATTGGATCAACCGAGTCGCCAACACCATCCACCACGCTAGCGACAAACTACTCCAATAATCTATTCCACCTTTCAGCGCTTTTCCTAATTGCCGTTCTTTTCAGCCATGCTTCATCCATGATTATTGGATTGCTTTTTTTGTCACGTTCTAAACGAGCACTGTACAGCCCGACACCTACCGCTGGTTGTCGGGGTACCTCTATATCTGCATTTTGGGAACTTCTTCCATGCCCATTATATACCACGCATGTCTTGAGCTCACACAGGACTGGGCAGATTGTTCTTCTGTCGGTTCTATTGGTCGCGACATCCCCGCTTTTCTTGAATGTATTTAGCTTCTCATCCTTGTCCCGAGGGACCGGCGTTCATATGGGGATATATCACATTTCGTATCTAACTTTTAAGAGGCTTCCAAGCCTACCAGTGTACATGGTTTACTTGCTCACTTCAAGTGCTCCACCCTTAGGGTAGTGTTCAAATTTTCAGGGATTATTTTGCTATATGGTATGTTTCATGGTCACTATTCTATCACTAGTCTAGATATGTATGTCGACTAAACATAAAATCTGCATTAACATGATTCCTCCCTCGGTAGCCCCAATTTTGCTAGGACCTTCATTGGATCAAGTTTTTCCATGAATCCAGTTGGTCATGAATCCAGACACAAATTGATCCCATCATTACGGCCGCATTTGCTGGGTGATCATTTGCTATGTCGCTGCCTGGACGGAAGGACATAGGCTGTGTATTGACCCTCATCTGTCAAGCTTGGTTTTGAGAGATTCAACCAGGTGAAGATAAGTTTAATTTCGTTTTTCATATTGTATGGGTATGTATGACATCAAACGAATAGCTTTCTTCTAGCTCTACGCAGATGGTACTCACCCATGGGTATCATGCAACATCACAATTCCACCAAGCTAAACAGGAGGTAAAGAAGGATCAATCGCCAACAAAGACGGATGATCGGCCAAACTCTGCCAAAACCCAGCCTCGAAATCCCACAAATCCTGACTCAACAGCGCCGCCCACTCATCATTCCCCTCAACCCCAGCCAGTTCAGGCAGAGACTGCGCCGGGTCCGAATGAGTGGAGTCTATAAAACGCTGTATCGTCCGCGTAGCCTTAGAAAGCAAAGCGTAATTTGGATCCCCGGGTTTGACAATTGTCCCGATCTGCACCTCTGCTACAAACACACTGAGATCTTGTAACGACCGTGTCCGGTGCGCTCGTGGCATGTGCTGTTTCAACATGGCCAGAAGCATTATCCCCGCAGCGGGGAGGCCGTAGTACGCCACCTAGTTAGTATCGGAATTAGTCGACTGCTTGAAGTTGGGGCGATTTTTATAGAAAGACCATGTTATAAAAACGTTCCATACGTACCTTCCAAATAAGACCCGTCCCAGAATTAGTGAGCTGATCCCGCAGCAGAATAATCTCCACAACGAGCGTGAGCATCTGACCCGCTGTCTCAATGATCGGCAGATCGGGCTCGGTCGGTGATTTGAGAAGCAAAAGACGGAGCAGGAATAGTACATGTAAGTGGTGCAGCCGTACACCAGCGACAAAGTCTCGCTCGAAGGGTCCTTGCGTACATTTCTTCAGACTGCTCTCGAGTCGGAAGTGGGCCGGCAGGTGTTGCCACTGCGTTTCTGCTTGGCGTTGTATCACGCTATACAATTGCTTGATTAGCCATGGTTTTCATTTTGATGTTCGGCGTTGGCGCTGCTTTTTACATACCTTGCTCGTTGCGCACATGTCGGATCATGCTTGTCCTGAAGAAGCTCCCAGATCTCCTCCTTCAGCGATGCGCACAGCGCAGACCACCGCGTATCAGCCCGGTACCCGGGTTCCGCATCTGGGGTCCAGTCTGCTGAGCCTTCTTCTGCGTTCCGGCAGGATGGGATCTGGAAGTGACAGAAGCGCTTGTTCATTCGTGGTGGGCGGCCGAGGAATATTGCTATGTTCTTGTCTGCGGAGTAGATGCGCGCAAAGGCTGTTTTGCGCAGCTCTTTGAGGAATGGCGGGAGCCCGGCTTTTGTTTCGATGTTCTCGTGGTAACCCAGGGCAAATGTGGAGGATATTGCGTCTCCTAGTTTGCGCCATGAATGGTAGCCTTTGAAGGGTCAATGTAAAGCTAAATAGAGGTTTTAAAAGCTGATAACTTACTTTGATCTCCATCCACGTAGGAATGGACGATAAAGTTCTCGTATTGAATGATCAGCTGTAGATCGTTCAGGCAATCTAGAGATAGGGAGATCTCCAACGCGAAATCACAAAGTTTGGTGCATAGTTTTCGGATTGTATACTGCTCTTGCTCTGTGGTATATAGAGACGGAAAGAACGCAATATCAATTGTCGCTCGACTGACAGCGGCAAAAAATATCCCTAATGTCTCCCAACGAGAATTGTGATCAACAAATTGAGCCGAGAAACTAGCCAGGTCAGAGGTATCATTGAAGTGCAATGGCTGGGCTGAATTCAGCAAGAGACGTCTTGCATAGACTAGATGCCAGTTCTCGTCATGATAAGTGAACAATTGGCTCACACTCTGGGCACATTGTTCAACAAAGGGCTCTGCCAAGGCCAGGTTAGCTCCCTTGGCTAGCCAGAACATGACGAGATCTTTCATGGCGGACAACTTGTATGTTGTCAAGAGGTGTTTGAGGATATCTGCGCCTTGTAGGACCAGGTAGTTGTCTCCAAATAAATCCGAGTGCAGATCCTCCGGTACAGCTTGATGACTACCGGGGCCATGGTCTCCATCCGGAGTGATGTGCTTGAATATAGCTGCATGGCTGGACGATCCTAGATACCCAGGGTTTGGATATGGATTACGTCTTGGATTAAATGACGGGGATTCATCTGGTGGACCAAGGCTGCAAATATACAATTAGCCAATATGAATGCAGTTCAGACAAGTATGAAACTGACCTTTGCTTCTCGGCTCTTTTCCGCTTAAAAGGCGTAGTCCTGTAGATACAAATACCCTTGCTAGTGCTGCAACGTGTGCAAACAGGAATCTGATGATCGCATGCCAGTTTGGCCTTCCTGCAGGCTTCACAAGCAGCCAGACGCGACATGGCTGGTCTGGCGGAGTTTCACCCGCGAGTGGAGACAAAAGAGTGAAGTCGGCTAATAACGGCGAGATCGGAGAGTCGGAGAATCGGCGTGTCGAGCGATAAGATGCGGGGAATCCACCCCATCTATAAATACCAGTCTTTCTTCTTCTCCAACTCCAACATCACATTCATCATGACTCAAGAAATAAAGCTCGCAGACTATCTGTTCACTCGGTTACGCCAGCTGGGCGTCGACTCCATGTTCGGCGTCCCTGGTGACTACAACCTTCGCCTATTGGATTTCGTTACTCCTGCCGGCCTCCACTGGGTGGGCAACTGCAACGAACTCAATGCCGCCTACGCGGCAGACGGATATGGTCGCATTAAAGGCCTATCTGCACTGATCACTACCTACGGCGTTGGCGAGCTTTCTGCGATCAACGGTATTGCAGGCGCCTATGCCGAGAACACACCCGTGTTACACATTGTCGGGACTCCCCCGCGCCCGCTTCAGAGCGCGCGCACGTTTATGCATCACACTTTCTCAGATGGCGACTACCGTCGCTTTGCAAACATGTCGAAGCATGTCACTGCAGCTCAAGTGAGGCTAGAAGATGCCGCCACAGCGCCGGAAAGGATCGACTATGTCCTACGCCAGGCATTGATCCACAATCGTCCGGTCTACCTCGAATTCCCCGATGATATGCCCGACTTGCTAGTGTCTGCTACAAACTTGGAAACGAAGATCTGCATCCCCCAACCACCAAGCTCTGCGCAAGAGCCCCAGGTCCTGGCTCGCATCCTGGAGAGAGTGTACAGCGCCAAGCGCCCATTCATCTCCGTGGACGGAGAAAGCACAGGTCTCGGTATTGTCGACCAGCTCGATGCTCTAATCAAAGCTACCAACTGGCCCACATGGACAACCGTGTACGGCAAGGGCTTAGTCAACGAGCAGCTGCCAAATGTCTACGGACTGTACGCGGCAGCCTTTGGCGACAAGCCAGCGCAAGAGTACTTCGAGGAAGCAGATCTGGTCCTGACATTCGGGCCGCACAACAGCGATACCAACACCTATTTCTACACATCAATCCCCAAGCCCGCAGTGGCAATTACCTTCTCGGGTAGCACCGTTCAAATCGAGAACGACACTTATCGCGACCTCTCCGCCCGCAACATTCTATCAAACATACTCCAGAACCTCGACTCTACACGCCTAGTCAAGGCCACCGGACCCCCGAAACAAGAAATCACACTCGCCAACATCCAGAACACAGACCCACTCGCCCAACACAACTTCTACCGCCTGGTAAACCCACTCTTCCGCGAGGGCGACATAATCCTCACCGAGACGGGTACCGCCGCGCACGGCGGCCGGCACTTCAAACTGCCTGCGAAATCCCGCATCTTCGGCGCGGTGACCTGGCTCTCGATTGGATTCATGCTCCCAGCAACATTAGGCACAGCGCTAGCGCAGCGTGAGCACAATAAAGGCACAGAGAGCAAGAGTCAGACGATTTTGTTCATCGGCGATGGAAGTCTGCAGATGACGGCGCAGGAGATCAGTGTGATGATCCGCGAGAAGCTGAACATCATCATTTTTATTATCAATAACGACGGGTACACCATTGAGCGGGCGATCCACGGACGCAAACAGGTGTACAATGATGTGCCGTTCTGGAGACATGCGCAGGCGCTGAACTATTTCGGGGCTGATGAAGAGCATGCGGCGAAGAATACCTTTACGGCGAGGACCTGTGGCGAGTTGAAGGATGTGTTGGCTGATGAACGGATACAGAATGGGTCTGGCGTAAGGCTTGTTGAGGTTTTCATGGGTAGGGAGGATGTACAGGGGGCTTTGCTGTACTTACTGAACAAGCAGCTCGATCAGGAGAAGGAGGCAGAGCAGCAGAAGCAGATGTAGAGTGATAAAGGAGAGATCACTTGTTACATACAGACAAATTACATACAAGTTTTCTACAGTTCCTTGGATGGTAGGATTGATCAAGTGGAACGATGTCTTGCTATGATTATTATTGCGTGTCTCGCTCCTAGCACACGAGATGAGAAATTCATGTGAACGCCGATTCCCTATGCACCAGATCCGCCATGCACACAGTGTAAAGAAATTAGAAGAAACAAAGAAGAGGAATGAACCGAAACATCTCAAAACAGACATCTGCTTGAACATGTCACGGGGAATGTATAGTTGATCTGTGTCGCTGAGAAGGGGTTCTCTCATGCTGAATTATGTTTATTTGCGGAAGCTTTCAACCCCAAGGGTTGGGGTTTCCACCATGAGATCAGTGACGACACCCTCGTCACGACGACGGGCAAAAAAGCTATCGCATTCGGAGACAATGTGTGCCCACTCCGCAAGGGCGCGGCCTGCATATTTGCTAGGCACCAGATGGTCGTAAGAAAGCTGGGAAGGAAGTTCAGGTAATGGAGAGTTCTTGGTTGTAGGTGTTCGCGGCCAAGTATCTAAAGTAGGCTGTGTGGGAGTATCTTGGTCCGCGGTGAGTGTGTCTGGTTCCTGTTCATCATTCTCCAAGTCGGAATGGCCCGGATTCTCCGATGCTGTGTCATAATCCGACTTGTCGGGAGAACGCCGGTGCTCGACGTGCAATTGGGATGCGACAGGGAGACAAGGGGTGAAAAGACGTTTGTTTTTTGTGGGCCATTGAGGGCGATCCATCCACTCCAAAGAGAATTTGAAAAAGAATGGCTGGTGGGGAGCTTTAGGTTGGATGATCTCTTCCACACTGTTGGCCGGAGCTTTTTCGTGTTCATCCATACATTTGCTGTCAGTCGTCATTGTTGGGTCTGAAGCACCATTTTCGGAGTCATCAGAACTGCTGCTGCTGACGCCATCGCCGGAACGCGTGGTAGAAGAGCTGCCAAACATAGCCTTGAGTATTCCCCATCGTCTTTTGGGTGGTTGGCCATCTGAGCCATTGGAGTCGGAAGATCCGGTTCGACGGTGTGATGTGAGTTGCCCCGGAGGAACAGGTGGAACGACACGGTCGAAGCTGACGAAAAGGTTGACAGGTGACAGTTGGTTTTCGCATCGGATAATTATGATTCTTCGTCCTGGAGCGGGTGTACAGGGGGCAGAGGACAAAGGAGCTGTCGTACCTTCTTCGGCCTTCGATTGGAACCCGATGTAATACTCCCAGACTCGTAGGAGTCGATCTGAAAGAATTTCATAGACGTTGGAATCAAGTGATGAGGGTTCAGTATTAAACCGCCCGACCCTCCAACACAACAAACGATGGAAGTAGGCTCGCACCATGGGACTCCAGTGATTGAAGTAATGGTAGAATATTGGTTCATGCAACAAGAAATCCAGACAGATAGATGCTTTTCTTTCGTCGGTGGCAGTCCAGGTATCCCAAAGGCAGAAGAGGAAAGAAAACACTCGCACCTCGGTGAGCGAATTGTAGCTCTGCATCATTTGGCGACAAACGCCGAGCCAAAAGCCCCAATCAAACAATTCCGTTTCAATCGACTGGGCGTACCGTGTGATGATAGGGATGACCTCCTCGAGGAAGTCACATAACAAAAAGCATGCGTTATGATCAAATAGAGACGTTCTCTGCGCCGCAGCTTTGATTATGCCACAAAATGATTCAGCAAACAGTAATCGAGCACGATTCGGTTCTACAGACGATTCAGACAACAGGTCTCGGAGAAGGATGATCAGACGATTCTCTGCCATCGATCGATGAGTGTTGCTGCCACTTCGGAGGTGTTGAGCGGAGGCAGAAGCATCCGGTGACTCGATGAAATCATCAAAGGTGATTGCAGCGGCTGCGTGTGGATTGTCGGGCACCTGTTGTGTCGATTGCTTGTAGATCGTGTCGTCCAGAACGAGCAGGATTTGCGCATGAACTATCAACAACCCAGGTGCCAAGATCCGTTTCGCCTTTTCAGTCCCCGGGGGCAAATACTCAGCATACAGAATGTGAATGTATTTAACGAAGACAAAGAAGAGGTCGGTGTCACGCCCAGCCCATCGCGCGATCCAAGGGCGGTTCCAATTAATAGAAGTGGTGTTCAGGGGTAGCTCGGGTTTCTGGCGAAGATACCGCAACAGAGGTGCTTGTGAGTGAAACGCTAGAGCACGCAGAGCCGGTGGGAAGCACAGAGCGAGTTCATGTGTGTATGCACGCATATTCCCACTGCGTAGCCCGGCCGATTCTGACAAGATGCGTCGGAACATGGTAGGAGGCGTGCTCCACAGGCGGACCAGGATCTCGGGCACTCCGGGACAGAAGAAAAAGGCATATGCGCAAACCTTGCCGCAAAAGGCGACCAGGCTGGCTGGTGCGTGTCTCATAGACATTCGTTCGACCACGAATGCCATTTGAGAGAGCAGGTTTTGGATAAAGATGTTTCGAATGTTGTGATGGATCGATTCAACCAGGAAATCCGAACCCGAGGAGCCTGACCCATCCGATGTTTCCGAGACTGAAGTTGACGCATACTTCAAAGATTCCGTAGGCTCACTTCCATTCTGAGCGACGGGGAAGGGGATCCGCCATTCCGGTCGAGCCATGATCCCCACCACAGCTTCCAGAAACACTGGTCTGTCGGTTCCCGAGATCGACTGGCTATGCTTGCCATTGAGCATCTCCAACATCCCAATCCACCATTTGTTGAGAATATTGACTCGACGGTCCAGGTCTTCCGGTCTGAGGTTCTTGCATGATTCGTGGAGGTGATGGCGGCTGAGAAAAGGGAGGAGCGAGGTACGGATGACGTTGGCCTTCAGCGAGATAGATTTGGCTTGAAACCTGTTCTGGTCAGCAATTTCTCATGTGAACGGCTAAGTTGATTGCACCTACTTTTGGAAATCCGCCTCCAGGCCACGAAAGATACCCCAAAGCTCGTCCTTTCTCTGTGTATGATCGGTGCCTGAATTCGCATATGCCGCAGCTGTTTCTGCAGCTCCCTTGGGCATAGGTGGTAAGACTGGGGTTGAAACGGACAGTGATGCTGTGAATTTTTCGAACGAGGACATGCGCCGTAGCAAATTGCTAGATGGACTGCTTGGAGAGCCGGGGCTATCTTCAGGGCCCTTGGCCACAACTGCTAGCATTGGTCGGCGCGGGCGCTTGTAGAGGATTGTTCGCCTGCGAGAGGGTTGTGCCGGATCATCTTCTGTTTTTCGACTACTGAATCGAGTTGGGGAGTGAGAATCTTGCTGCTTAGATCTCTTGGCGGACGGGGACGGAGAGCGGGAGGAAGAGCCCCATGGTTTCCTCGCAAGGCTGACTATTCTTCCAGACATTGACCGGCTCTTGGATGGCCTCACAGCGGGCTCCGGAGCCCTGGTTTCAGGCACATTTGAATCTATATCCTTCAAATCCTCCGTTGACGATAGTGTGAAACGTGAGACGGAGGCTGGTTTCGACTTGTCCTTGGAGCGAAGAGAGGTTCGGCGGAGAATGTCCTTCCCCGCAGCCACGGTTTCCTTTGTCGGTGATTCTGCCAAGGTCGGAACAGCACAATCAGAGAATGTACGTCTTAAGCCGAATTCTGTTGCGGTCTGACTGGGCAAATCGGTATAGCTGGCAGCACGAGAGAGTTCGGGTCTCTGGTCATCGTTCGTCGCGGGTGAAGGTGAAGACATTGTCTAGAGGGTAAAGGGGAAGGCAGATCGGTTACTGAGGGGATTTATTTGTCATTTCCCCTTTTAAATCTCAGGATTCTGAAATTCCGAGCGTAGAAGAGACCAGCTCCTCTATGCACCAGGAGGGTTCCGGGTCGAAGTGGTCAGGCGCGCTGCATCTGGGGAAGGGCAAACGAGGCACAATCACAATGCTGGAATTACCAAATTTGAGAGAATCAGGGAGTAAGAGGTAGAAGTACGGAGTAGAGAGACAAAACAATAAGATTGAGGCCAGGAATAACGGAGTTTCGGGGTGGATCGATTGTCTATGGAGCCGCTTAGAAGGGCGCCACTCTGATTCAGCAGGTGATCGGCGGGAGGGGGAAATCTCCCCCAAGGGTGTCTGCACAAGGGTCCGGGAAAGAGAGTGGGATGTTATCAAGAGGAAGTGAGGGGGAGAAGGAGAGAGTAAAAAAAAAGGCAAAAAGAGAAGATGGTATCAAAAATCCAAATAGTTTGCCAGGGGGGGGAAATGTCTAAAAGTCTACGGAGTAAGGATGTACTCTATTTTTGTCATGTTACTTTTGTATTGTTGTCATTTTATGTTAATTAACTCGAGACACCTAGGCGTTTTTAACTTATATGTATGACATATATGACTTTTTCTTATTAAATATAGCATGATATCTCTTTCAGCTGAGACAAGAGTTGGGTTCCTTATTTTACTCCGCGTCTTCCACCCTGGATCTCTTCTTCGCTCTGTAGCCATCATGGTCGCGTAATACTAAACAGTCTCACGGTGTCAGCCCGAGTCCATGTTCTCTGCATGCACTGCCATGCAGTAAGTCTGATTCGTAAAGACATTGGGCTCTCTATTCAGCCCCGATTACAAGGTCTTTACAGGCGATAGGCCAATCGCATCCTCTCCGGAACATATAATAGGGCAGAATTCACCGAGTGGGCTATGACAGCTGTGCATGGGTACGGAGTACTCCGTACAGATCTCTCGTATATCTCATTCTTGGCCATGGAATGTTAGAATGCCGCTGTGATCCGATGGTATCATTAGCCCTAATTCCCCTATTTTTTCGCATCTCTCCATGAATTGTGTTGTTTCCCCCCCCATGATTCATTGGGACTATAAATACAAAAACGGTGCTTTCTACATGGTATCGAGATCGGGGTCAATCAGCTTCCAAAGTAGTTGTATGGACTCATTTTCACTATGTTGTACCTGTCATGATCTGTCCTGCAGGGGGTTGGGACCATAAGGCGCTTACAAAGTATATCACCTTACCGATATAGCCTTTGAAATGCCCATATATTTTCCAGATGCCATACCTTGTATTTTTCTGGATGTATCTAAGAGTTCTCGGCTACAAATGCCGTGTTGATACATCATGAATCACATTGCACAAGCTCTTGGCGATCAAAGTTCCTATAGCGCCCCCTGCTGGGGAAAACCAGGACCCAAGTTGAACAGCAGTTGGGGTGGAGTGAGTATGCAATCATGATGCAATAGTATTTGGATAGTCTTGTTTTTCTTGGGTTTGTTGATTTTATTTCATTAGACTTTTGCTTTAGTGGTTGATCCCTCTAGGGATGTTGATATCAAATTCAATGGGAAAACATTGATTGCATCTGATAGATGCTCAATTTAGGGAATGTAGAAACTTGATGTATCAGATCGATTGCATTACTTTTATGAAATTCCGGTCTGTTCGTTACATGTTGATCTATGGGGTGTCGGTTGCAGCAGTAGATCCCAATAATTGGTACTCCGTATAGCTCCCTTATATGACATCCATACATTGCATATACTTCCGAGGTCTGACCAGGTACGGAGCACGGAGCACGGATTAAAGCATGATTGATTGCATGGGCATTTCAATAAGCCTGTTTAAGCCATGCGAAGCACATTTTGTAAACCAGGAGTCCCATGTCAGGCCAAGCTCCCTGTTTGGCTCATCTTGCCTATGCGCGTCAAGCGATCCCCCGACTACTGACGGGTAAGATCGTGGATTAGTCTCCCTGTGCCAGGTCTTATATACCTATCCACAGCTCATCATGGTTGACTATTAAGATTCATTTCCCTGTGCTGCCTGTACTATATATGTAAAATCCATCACACGGCCAATCATGCAGGTCAACCATCTAGATTGCTATGTGCTATGTATGTGTTTGTCCTTGAAATACTATTTGTTGATACTGCAAACCCCGCTCTTCACGCTCAACCGAAAACCCGAGGATATTACCAATGACTCTAGTCTGGAGTGTATTTGCTGCACTCACCAAAGACAATTCTTAGGCATCAGCCACCCCGCGTAGCCCTTCCAGGCTGAAACCCTTTACTCTTGACTCCTGCTCTGGACAAAAACAGATAAAGGCAAGAATCAATGAAAAAAGAAGTCTCAACGTTCAAAAATGTGGTCTAATTTACAAGCTTCAGGACTTCGAGAGGCGGCCACATTAGTTGCGTCGCAGGCATTTAAAGCCGACCTTTCCCCCCCCCATATCTCCCCAGACCTTGCTAAATGAAAAAGAAAGAGGAATTTAGTGGGCAGCGGGAGCCTCCTCTTCCTCCTCGAACCAGCTCTCCTCGACGGGGGCGGCCTCGCCAGCGGCGGCCTGGCCCTCAACCTCGACCTCCTGGCTCTCGTAGGCGGACAATTCGCTGGCGAGGTTGGCCTCCTCAGGAGACTTGGGGGCCTTGGGGACGGTGAACTTTTGGACGTGTTCGTCGGCGTCACCGGCCTTGATGGGGGTGGGCTTGTAAGCCTTGAGTTCGCGGAGGTACAGGTCCTGGACAGGGTCGGCTGCGGCGGGTTGCGGGTTAGCGACAATGCGATCGACGGAGATAGGAGGGATATCTGGGTCATATTGAAGATAGTCCCCAGGTAAAATACGTACCCTGGCGGACGGCGGAGGTCAGGAAGGTGCGGCGAGCGACCGAGACCTGTGCCCGAGAGGCACGGGAGAAGAGGGTGCGCTGCTTTTCGCGTTAGTCGAGGGTCGAGATAGACAGCTGCAAATCAAGCATTACTCACCGAAGCCCGGAGAGACTGAGACATCATCTTGACTGAGGGTGTAGATGAGGAACGAGGGGTGGTTCTCAATAGAATAGGTCTGATCCGTCTTTCCGTGAAGTTGGAGGTTCAAACGACTTCTGTTCGGAAAGGTTTCTTGGCAGATGACTCAGCCGGGCCATGTTGTTCCCGAATCTTTCCAGGGCCTCAACACTATGTATCAAAACAAACAGTCGACAATGGTTCATTCAAATGTTTTATCGATGAGAAGTGATACTTGGCTAAATTATGTTTAATTTTGGTTAGTGGTTATTATCGAATTTGAGAGGGGAGGAAACAATCCTCTGAACCAACTGTCTACGTAAATTCCCGAGATCACCCGTGTAGAAATATCTCCATCTATTGACTTCAGTAATTGCTTTCACTTGTCTTCAAAGGTTGAATCTAAAGCCCTCTTGTCCTTTCTTGGTCTGGTCTATCTGCAGCAACAAACGAGAACAAGAAATCTTTGTTTGCTGTTAAAAGTTTCCTATACTTCACTGACCAATCAAAGCACATCGAGCGTGTCACGTGATGGTTCTACTAAGCCCGATCTAGACTGCGCTCTTTTCGGGTGCGGTGCCGCCTATTGAAGCCTCACCTCATCCGGTCGTTTCTCTCCCTCATCCTCCCCCAGTCCTTGGCTTCTTCTTTCTCTCCTCCTCAGCCTGTCCCCATTTTCGTGAGAGACTTCTTGCGGAGACCTTGACTGGTTCAACACGGCTGGACAAGCTGAGGCGAGATTTCTGTTTCACTTTCAAACCAAGAAAGCGCAGACTGGTGAAGGGTTTTCTACGACTGGGGTGACTCCTTCGAATCCTGAGGGCTTTTGCCTGTGAAAGGTAATGAAAACTTTTTTGTTCGAGTTCATCTTGGCAATACATTTAGATATTAAGGACCAGATAAAGTTGCGACACAGGAGACAATGAATTTGCTTTGGGCTCAGCTAACATCACGGCGCGAAACAGTGGCCTTGAGCGACTTGCTTTCTTTCATCGACCTTTTCCCTTGCTGAGGGATCCTCCACAGGTGGCCCGCTTTCGTTTTCCTCACTACAGCCGCCAAGCTGTATTCGCCACTTCTCCTTCGCTATTATAATCGGAAATACAATCTACCCCGTATATCGCCAAAGGTCCTTGCAAGACGTTGCCACGATCGATACGAAAGTTACTTGAAAATTCAAAATATGGCTACTCCCGCTCTTGCGAAACCAGAGGTCGCGGCTCCTTGGAAGAAAAACCTGTCCGCTCATCTCGTTTGCCCCGAATGCAAAGAGGATCCTCCGAACCTGGAATTCCCCGACTCCCACGAGACAGTTTGCGGTTCCTGTGGACTTGTGCTCGCAGACCGTGAGATCGATTTGCACTCGGAATGGCGTACCTTCTCCAACGACGATCAAAATAATGACGATCCCTCCCGTGTCGGAGACGCCTCCAACCCTTTGCTCAACGGCGCTCAACTAGAGACTTCCATCGCAAGTGGAGGCTCTGGACGTGCTCGGGACCTGTACCGTGCTCAAAACAAGCAGTCTGGCGAAAAGGCGAACAAGGCCCTCTTAGCTGCTTACAAGGAAATCGGTGCTCTATGCGACGGTTTCAATATCCAAAAGACTGTCGCTGATACCGCCAAGTATCTCTTCAAGATGGTCGACGACGCCAAGGCCTTTAAAGGTAAGTCGCAGGAAGTCATTATTGCCGGTTGCATCTTCATCGCATGCCGGCAGTGCAAGGTTCCTCGTACCTTCACCGAGATCTTCGCAGTGACCAAGGTCACCCGAAAGGAAATCGGTCGCATCTACAAAGCTCTGGAAAAGTTTTTCACCACCCAGAATGTCGAGCGCCACAACGCCGCTTTAGAAAATGGCGAAACTCACGACTCTGCTGGCGATTACAACGCGACTACTTCGACCAAGCCAAGCGACCTTTGCAATCGTTTCTGCAATCTTCTCGACCTTCCTTACCAGGTCACCAGTGTCTCTGTCTCCCTTTCAGACCGCGTCACCGCCATGGGCGATTTGGCTGGACGTTCTCCCCTTTCCATTGTTGCGGCATGCATCTACATGGCTTCGTTCCTCATGGGCCACGGCAAGTCTGCTAAGGAGATTTCCCAGGTTGCGCATGTCAGTGATGGAACCATTCGTGGTGCTTACAAGCAATTGTATGCGGAGCGCGAGCGTCTGGTTGACCCCGAATGGATCAAGGGTGGCAAAGGTGATATCGGCAAGTTGCCTGTGAGCTGAACAGTGCATTGGAACACAACAATTGCCTTTTGGAGACATTGATATTCACGAAAGAGTGACATCGCCAAGCTGCCTTGAAATAAATTCATCGAGAAAAAAAACCAAAAAAAACACATCAACATCTGCTTTATCGAGACACATGGATGTCTTTGAACGTCATCATATTACCTCGCTGCAATGTGCTTAGGATATTATCTTCGGTGGAATTTGGCTTTGGTATAAGCCTGAGGATCGCCTTGATTTGTACATCGTCATGGACAGATAGATTGAGCAACAATCAATCATCTTCCTATGAATTTGATGAACGTAGATGTAGCCTAATGTCAACTGTTCATCGGTAGGTAGAGTAAATATCTGAAAGATGTTTTGCGACTAGACGCGACTCAGATTGCTAGGAGGACTTCACTGTCCATCCGGGTTACCTGCCTATGAGCAAGTTGCCTTGTATATACTCCAGCTCTACACCGAGGTCACAAACGCGGCCGACTCTATTCTGGTAGAATGATGAACAGACCCAGAGAACATAACATGCAAATCCCATAATCAAACAAAAGAGAAGCCTTCCATCCATAGTTCCAAAGCAAGCGCCTGAACCCAAAACCCAAAGAAAAATGATGAACCAGCACCCTATCACCGGCATAGCGGGAGACCAAACAAGCAACCAACCTAGCTCTTGAAACCAGGTTTGACCTTGCCATCATCACCAGTGGAGTTATACGGCTTATCGTATCGCTCCTCCATCTCCCGATTGTGCTTCTTCACGTCCTCGGGAATATCCTTCTTCGGGTTCCCCTCTCGGTCTGAAAGAGGCGACTGCTCTCCCATACTGAGGGTAGGCCTTGCTTTGTTGGAGGGAATTGGACGATTGGGTGAGTCTGGCTGGCTGGTCGTGGTTGTTGCTTGCTTAGGATCATTTGAGGATTTGGACGCGTAGCCTCGGTAAAGGGAAGTGCGAGGTGCTTGAGTACGTGATGCGGAGAGAGCTGTAATTGGGGATCGGGCCAGGAATGGGATCTTCACGCGCATAAAGGTCGTCATTTTTGGAGGTTGGGGGTGTGTTTCTGGTGTGGGGTTTATCGAAGGAGGTTGATTATGGATTGTCACAAGTGGAATTGACTCCCTCTATATACAATTCCCCCAGGTAATCAGGTTTCGGGGGATTGGCATTGCCATTCAGCAATGACGTACTTCGATGTCATACTAGACACGCCAAGAGTTTCGACAACTTTATATCTATTTTGATCAATTTTAGAAAGATGTAATACGCTTAGACTTTTCTTGTTTCTAACTGTTCATTGTTACTTACATCTTCCTAGGGCAAATATACATGGATATTCATAAACCATTACAGAAGCACCAAAGGCCCTCCAAGTGGTCGGTTCGCTTCTTCCAAGGTTATTATCATAGTTTATACCTCCAGTTGCAGAGAGGGATTTGAAGCCTAAATCTGCAAAGGCCGATAACATCCATATTCAGAGAGTCCAAGCCCTTGACCAACGGTGGCCAAGCCAAGTGAAACCCCGGCGATCAATATCAGTCTACAGTGTTCCGATCAAATGCTATGCATGGTAGAGATTTATTTAAAATATATACTCGGCGCATCGGCAGATGGCCACATAGAAGCCACATCAAGCATATCCCTCATGCAAAATTAAAAAAGGACGCAAAGGGTATCCTATCGCTTCATTCACTGTCTTCATCTCACCACTTCGAGCCCGCACTCGTAGGCACTCGAACGACGATATCCCAGAAAAGGTGGCAGGGCGCACCAACAAGAATCCAAGCTGGAGGAAAAGCAAGGAAAAAGCAGTCATCATGCCTGTTTTGTTTTACATGTCGCCGCGATCGAATCGACTCAGGACCTCGGGCGGAACCGTGGGAATGTACTTGCGGGCTCGTTCGCGGTTCGTGCCACCAAAGCCGGCGCCGTAGCTGACCAGCATGTCTGTGCTGGTGGGAAGGGAGAAGGGGAGGAAGAGGGTGGGGTCGACGAAGACACTATTGCCGCCACCGGGGCGCTCGTCGCTCCTGGTGGCGACCATACTTGTACGTCGGGATGATACACCAGCGGAGCCTGGGGATAGTGCAGCGCCAGGAGATGTGGGTGCTGCGGAGGGCTGGTCCTTTGATGGTGTCTCTGGACGGGCATCGGTTGCTGCTTGAGGCTCTGGTCCGGCTGCTGCCTTTGCCTTCTCTTCTTGAATTTGCTGTTGCCCGCGGTACAAAACTTCGGGGTCATTTTGCATGTCGAGAAGGAACTGCATTGCTTGCTTGGTCAGGCCTTTCTCGCCTACTTCTGGGCGGTATGACTTGACTGCATGTAGGAGCTGGGCGGGTGTGAGTTGTTGGAGTTGGAGCAGGGTTGTTACGAGAGATTCGTGGTCATCACCGAGCGACGAGAAGCATTGTAACCATTGGAGGAGTTGGATGACCGGGGCTAAATGCCGACGAGCGGAGTCCATTGTAGACTCTCCGGTGCTGTTGGTAGATCCATTTTCGTAATGTTCTGGCACGCGGTTGTTCGTACGTGCCCAATCCTCTAACGAAGAAACGTTCATGCGGATCTGCATCGCCTTTGTGCGCGCCAAGTAACGCTTCGTGCTCATGATTCGGTTGAAAATCTCGGCACTGAGCCAGTAGAGAAGTTGAGAGAGGACCTGGGTCGTGATCACCGAGTGAACATCGTATAGATCAAGAACAAAGAGGGTCGATGATAGTAAAGAGGTGATATTCCGAGGCGAGATTTGTGCTCGTCGCCGCGGTGATGGAGGCCGGAATCGCTTCTCGTCAGGCTCGGGGTTTTTGCTTTTATTTTTGCGGAACAACTTCCACTCGTTTTGGAAAGCAATATCTTCCAGTCCAGGGATGGTCTCATGTTCCAGCATTGCCGCATCCAGGACTTTGTTCATTCGGCGCTCGGCGTCACGAATGACCAGGACGAATATCTCGTTGATCAGCTCAGCTAGATGGAGCTGAAACTCGACGGTAGATTCCACTAAGCCCCCATCTTTCTTCAGGTAATGGAGCAGAAGCGTGGCATTTGACAGCCAAAAGGCTTGCATTGTCATATCCCACTGGTAACGTTCTACAACGTCATTGATCTTCTCCATTGCAGATGATAGTAGGGTTGTGAGCAGCTCGTGGCTGGCATGATAGTGTGCGTAGCGGGCGCTAAGGAAGAGAAGATTTGCAGGCACTGGCTTTTGGGAAGGAGACCGCTGGGGAGTCATGTTGGTGATGATGATATCCAAAATGCGCTCTAGTTCATGATCCTGGAAGACAAACATCTGATCGTTCAGACACTTGTCCCAGACAAATTCCTGCTGATCCTCCTCGAACTCATCGTCATCGGACGGCTACGAGATGAAAGAACTCAAATCAGTCAAGGTCCAAACCTTATTTTCACGAAATAAACTGACCTCGAATTTTTCGTCAAGCCCTAGACTGGACAAATCAACCTCCAGATTGATCGCGCTCTCTTCCATCATCATTCGCCGCTTCATCTCACTCTCCGCCAGCTCTTCTTCGAAACGACCATGCGCCAATCCAGCGTCATAGAAGTCATCATCGATATTACCAGAGCCAAAGCTGTAACCATTTTCATGCAAATATTCAGAAATCTCACTACCGGGCTGGGCGAAATCAAAAGCCCTACCACCAGATGACGACTTGATATCCGGTGATGCACCGTTATCGAGAAGAATCTTCGCTATCGTTTTGTGTCTGTTGGTCATGGCCCACATCAAAGCGCTCCACTGGTTACGATCCTGTCTGTCGACAAGGGCACCGGCGACAATGAGCGCGGCAACGACTTCATGATGACCCTGTTATGAACCGTCAGCCGCACATCAATACTTTTGTATATAAGAGTAACCCACAAAGCAACTGGCATAGATCAACGGCACAGTCCCCTCCTCATCGGGCTTATTGACGTCGACGTAAGTCCTCGCCTGGCCCTGTACCAGTTTGCGCACGCGCTCCACATCGCCGTTACTGGCCGCCATGTTCAGGCTCTTCTGGAGTATATCGCGCTTCTCGTCATCGGTCAATTTCTCATCGGCGGCAATTGTCTCTTCGTCTGCCGTAAGTGAATCCACCTCCCGATGGGCAGCTTGGGCAGCAAGCATCTCCATCAATCGGGCGTCACTATCTTCAATGTCGTGCCCATAGTACGCTCGCAATTCGTGCTCATTGTCGTGTGAATGATCGTCGAGAGCTAGGCTGAAGGATAGGGGTTTTGCGGCGACTGGCGCGGTCAGGTATTGTGATTGACCTGCTCAACGATTAGACCTTAAATGCCTGAGCCCCCGACATAGCCGATAAGTTTCCCAACATGTAACGGTTCAAAGAAAAATAGTTTGATCCCCCGCGTCGGGGATACGGGGATACGGGGAAATAGTTCCGCGGACACAAGAGCACTCACCTTGCCAAGCATCGTACATCTCAGTCTCCGGCTGGAAGACCGGGACGGAGCGACGATCGTCCAGCGATTTGGGTAAGTCATCTGGGAGTGCCTTCATAGCTTCGTGGAAGGACGTGGGGCTGTGGTCGCTGTGATCATTGGAGTCGATGGGGTCATCTGAAGCCCCGCGCCGCGGTTCGGTCATGTCCATCGTGGCGGGCGGGCTGTCCGGTAGAGTTGTGGCGGGACATCAAAAGGTCTGAATTTGGGGGTATGTTCTGCAAGGAGGGTACCCTCCACGCGTGGGAATTAGGTGTTGAAGGGAGGTGGTGGTGATGAGTGGTGGATTTGGTGTTCCGTTCCTGGACCAGCTCCCGCCCCGAAGACATCGGGGAGATATGACGCAGCTTTGTAATTCCAATGTTGGGGGTGTATGACACTGAGGTATGAAGTCAACGGCAAATAACTTGTAGGCTGTTCTTAATTTTCATTTCTTCTACTAACATGTAGATCAAAGGCATTTTGCTCATTTTAAGCCGTTTTTACCCCTTATACCCTAGCTACAACACCAAGAAGGCAGGATACATCTATACAAAAGACTTCTGTAAAAAGACTGCCAAAAAAACATCACAAGGCCACAAAAGCGGCTTACTATTCCTGTCATAGGTAAGTAGCAACCCCCACTATTCACCTGTAAACATGTCTCCCTTTGAGTCATATCTCCCATCTGCACATCGATAATTACTAATGTTATATTTTAGGCGATAGCGTCGCCGAGGAGAAGAATCTGGGGGACTAGGTAGGTGTAGGTGTAAGTAGACGCAAGTTACATAGTACGAAAAGAGGGTGAAGCTTTCGAAGGTTCGAAAACGAATGAGGAATATAAGATTCATCTGTAGATGCTCCAAAACCATTGCTATCCATAATGGAGGCACATGATGCCCAAATCCCATGAAGTTTAGGCCTGTGACCTTGGCACAAGAATAAATGCCAATAGATGTAAAAGGAAATAATGGCGACGCTAGAGAACGAATCATTGCGTAAGAGACTCTGACATATTGGGAACGACCGAAATGTGCATGATGATCACTGCCATTATGGGTTGGCAAAAAAAAAAAAAAAAAGGAATCACGATGCTGGATAGAGAGCGATCCGTGAAGGGACCCGGGACTGGGTATGGCAGTGGCGCCCGGGCATTTCTCGAAATGTTGAAACGCCGACATCAAATAAGAGCATGGCTGGGATGGCCAAGGTATGTACAAGGATTGCTGACATTATGAAGTGGCAGATCCACGCCATGTATAGACAGAGGTCTCCATTCATAGGGACAGCCCGGTTGGGCACCAACAAGACAAAAAGGAATTCCAAAACGAAAGATATTAACCAAATGCAAAGATAGGTACAAAATGGCAGAGGGGCAAAGCAGCCTCTGGAAAGGGGGTATAAATTATCCAATCACAGATAGCAAGATTGTAGTACAAAGTTGGATATAAAGATGCAACCAAAGGACCAAAAGGGGGGGGGAGGGGAGATTATTCAAGTGCTTTGCTGCGGGATTGAATCTCTTCTTCAGGAAGACAAGCAATCCACAAGCACCGTTCGATGATGCCCTGCACGGGCTCGAACTTGTAGTTGGTACTAGCGTCAATGAGACGGAGGAGGCTCTTGACAATTCGTGCTGCAGTGCGATAGCGCTCGAAGTTGACAAGTAAACCGCCATTAGTGCTGTTAACTTGCGCGGGTTTCTGTGCATTATAAGTGAGGTCGTGGACGTATAGGCCTAGAAAGATTAAAAAAAGTATCAGCAAACAAGATCTGGCGTGATATTCAAGCAAACGAGTTCTAAACTCACCGAGGAAGGGGATGCAGCCTTCTTGCAAGTTGGCCGTCTCCATCTCGACACGTAAATCATTGAAATTGCGCACCGGCTGAATTAGGCACTCCATATCCTTGAACAGCCGCTTATCCTCAATTGAAATCAACTGCCACGTACTCTGCAGCCGGGAGCAATCAGACGAAGACAACGCAATGGCGATCTGGAGCATCGTGGCATAATTGCAGATGCGGCGTGCATGCGCAGCTGTGTGGATGTACTTGATTATTGTGCGGGCCCGCTCGTTGATGTCACGAGTCAAGACAATCTCCGACAGGATCCATTTGACCATAAGGTTGAAGCGACCGACGACCAAATCGATACCCTTGCGTTCCTCTTGTGTCAGGAACTGGACCCAATTTGTGACTAATGGGCAGGAACTGCTCCATTTCATCTCTACTAGATCTCGCCAGTCGACTTCGCTTAGGGCGGCCATTTCGATTAATGTCAGTTGGTGTGCGAGGACTTGAGATTCACACGCCAGTATAAAGGGGACATGGTCGGGTAAAAGGTTGATGATGGGGTTCTGGTCGGGACGATTGTTTTCTGAATTGAACAACACGTCGCTCGAAATCTGTTGTATGTTCAGAGGACGCGAAGCAGAATTGCCTACTTCTTTGTCTCGCGGGGGTGTGTCGGGTGTAAGGGGCTGGGTCTGGAACAAGACTGTATTCAACGGCGAAGGAAAGGAAGTGAAAGATCCCGGATGTTGGATGGTCATCGGCGGGGAAGGGGGTTGCCCTGGAGGATGAGGCGGGATCTCAACGGTTGATGAACCGAGGTTGTGGGTGCCTGTCGAAAATCTTGCACCCATGGCTTCATGTGGATCGATCAAGTCGACCGACATCTCAGAAGACAGAGCCGAGAAGCGCTTCGGAGTAACCTGACCAACATTGTGAATAGCCGAGGCCGGGGTGGTTGCTCCACGAGGAATGCGACGCATGCTGTCGGTTTCGTGCACAATTTGAATTGAGGGGTGCGATGAGGCAAGTTCAGAAGTTTCATAGCTTGATACGAGGGTGAGCGGAGCACCGTGCGGGTCATGTTGGATTGACTGGTTTGTAAACTGCCATTTCATGGACTCGTCGGTCAATCCTCTTTCAAGAAGCGGAATAGAATTATAAGACTCTTCGGACTCGGTAACAGAATCAGAATAAGGTCTGGGTGGCGCCAATCGACCCCCAACTGTGGAATACGCGGACTTGTCCGTCTGTCGCCTGCGTGAGAGAACATCCCACCCAGGCCTGGGCGTTTCGACACCATGCAGAATGAAAGGCTGCTCTTGGTGAGAGTGAGGCCCCTCTGCGTGTGCAGACGAAGAGTCTCGAACGGCACTGGGTGGTCCATCCCACTTTCCCTCCAGCTTCAACAGCGTTGACTCAATACCGCCGTCACCGTCATCAGGAATCTGTGCAAACTTCGCAATGACCGACTCAAAGGAGCGTCTGATGTGCTGGGAAGTGCGCGGCTCAATAAGCGAGTACCGGGGATGAGGATGGATCAATATTGAAGGAGGTCTTGAGGTAGTGCCATCAGAGGCGGCCGTTTCGTCCATAACTGAGTCATCCCAAGACGCAAACGAGTCGCGAAAGGATGGAGGCTCAGTTTCATCTCCAGTTTGCATTTGACGGAGATTTCCACCTCGGCGCCTACGAAGAACAGGCCCTGACTGTTTGGTGTTCTGATCATGCATCACATTTGACTCGACAGTGGATTGAGCCGTCTCGCTGCTCGTCGACAACCGCTGTCTCGAGATCCCACTTTGGAAGGACGCGTACTTTCTGAGCCGCAAAGATAGAGAATTCTTACTTTTTTTAATAGGCGTCGATCCACGTTCGACCGAGGACGATCTCTGCGGCGTGAGAGGACGAATGGGACAGAAGACGTTTGACTGAGCTGCCGATTCGTCGGAATTGTAGCACACCGGCCGAAGGTATTCTCCTTCCACGGGTATCGATTGCGTTGAGGCATCATCGGGCACTTCGAGTTCCAGTGCTTCACGAGTATTATCATCAGAAATTGGCATTTGTTCCTGTGCTGCCCCTGACATAAAGGGCATTTCGAAACCGGTATCATCAACAATGATGATTGATTCACTGCCCATGGTGATACCGCTCCGGAGTTTGGAGTCGGGATTGAGGGTTTGTGTCGGTAAAATATTAGAAGCGTTGGATGCAGGCTCTTGCAGGGTCGCTTGATGAAAGTCAGACGCAGCTGGCGGCTGACTTTGGTCATTCGTTCCTTCCTGGTTCATGGCCAAGCGGTATTGTTTGAGGACCTCCTCACAAAGTATATCAACACGACCTAGATATTTGGGAATAGCAGCCATCTTCCTCTCCCGGTAAAACTCGGAGCCAAAAGCCAGTCCATTCGGCATTGCGGATGTCTTCCCGCGGGAAGGCAACGAAATAGCCTCGTGGGAATTCACAATGCGAGCAGAGACGCTCTGTCCACCGTTCCTCGTGTGCAATACTCTTTTGATTGAGCCAATGATTGTTTTCATGCCTAAGTTAGGTGACAACTTCGGCACGTCCGGTGTACTCCGACGATCCGGATTTGGGGGTTTCAGCGGTGGAGGAAGGGGCGGGGATTCCGGTGCCATAATTGTCATGTACGATTCCGCAGGAGGATACATTTCTCCACGTATTAAACTGACCAGGTCGAGCATCTTTTGTGGTGCGGGTCCCGTTTCGGGCTCCATCGGAAACATCGGCAGTCGATCATCTCGCACCGAGTCTGAGAAGCTTCCGCTTCTTTTATGGCTATGGCTGTGGTATGGGTGCCGCGAGACCTTGGGAGATACGGGAGACCTAGGTGGTTCATGAGCCCTAGAGGGGGACTTGGACTTTGTAACACCCAAAACCACAGGGCGAGGCGCCTTGCCTTTCGATGCGGACATGGACAAGCACCTGGGGGTTTTAGGTGGAAATGAGCACGAGAGCACCATCAAGCTTTGTTCGCTTTTAGCAGACAATGGAATGCTTTGTGCAGTTGCTGCAGAGTCTTTTCGATCATGCTGTATGGGAAAAGAAAGACTTTCGCGAAATGTGGTGTCTGCATGGGACGTCATGCCATAAACAGGTTGCTGCAGTTCCTCGGCTTTAGGTAACTCAATCTGGACATCTCCAGGTACAATTGAGATTTCTGGGTCATTGTAGGCGCGAGACAAGTCGGGGGAAGACCAATAAACCGAACATTTCCCATTCCAGCAACGCTTCAAGTCAACGAGAATCTTTCGATCACTCGTGCCGCCATATTGTCGAGCCCTGACCTCTGAATATAGCTTGTTAATGGTCTCGCAGAAGTGGGTTCGAAGCTCGTAATTCGTAACAAAGTCATCGACGAAGTAATTGAGAATCCAATGTCGCAAAGCCGCAAATGTGCGAATCCTAATAATGCGTCCATCATCTTGTAGCCGGTTGATTGCCCACTTTAGCCGCGCAAGAAGAAGAGCTAAAAGATGTGTTGTGGATAGGTATGAACGGAAGGTAAGGAAGAAGTCCGATACTAGTTCATAGTCCATGAATGACTCGGAGGAGATTTGCGCAACGATTCGGGCAGGTGTGGCAGCACTGATATCCTTTGTCCCAGTAATGTATCGGACAACAGATCCATCATCCATATCATACACCAGCGTCTCGTAGATGGATGGCTCAACCGGCTCTTTCAATTCATAGACCATGGAATTCCTCGGAACTGGTGAAGCTCGGTTCATATCTATAGCCGCCGCAGTTCCCGAGAACATCGAAATCGCAAAAGACGGCCGATGCCGCGAGAAAGAGTCTCGAGGATATGGACTATGGAGTCCCGGCAGAGGGTCAGCCATGCCCCCAAGCAGCGTTGAATTCCGAAAGTTGTCCGACATCGAGGTTCGCGTATAGACAGAACTCTGTATCAGTACACTGCCTTCGGCGTTGTATCGCGGCGACCCGAGCCGATAACGCGGAATAGGAACCTCCAAGGCCGGGGTCAGATTCTCACGGGCAGACTTGGGGCGGTCTTCGGATCTATCGATCACGATCCGCAGCTCCCCACGATTCCCAGCAGCGACTATCGATTGCTGCTCCGAAATTGTCGAAAATGAGATCGGTCTCGTGCGGTGCTGGCTCAAGAGTCCGGGGGGAGGGGATACGGCGAGGAGGGACTCGGATTCTTCGGGCTGCTGGCGCGGACGTAACTCAGAGAGCTGCGAGCTCGACCACCTGGATGTATCTTGGTCCTCGCGGACATGTGCATGACTCTGCGGCTGAAGGAGACTGGGTTTCGCGGTATCGACTGGAGAGAAGGATGCAGGCCGTGGGCCTTTCTGGGACGGATTGACAATCGGCCTAGGTTATTGAAATAGTCCTACTATCAGCAGGCTGCACATTATGTGACACAGCACGAGGAATTATGGATCGATTGCTGTACCTGAGAAAGATTTTGCCATTTTGGCCGACACTTTTTACGGTGAAATGGCCGGCCTTCCTCCCGGGTGAACACGCCTCTAGTGGGCCACGATGTGTTTTGGACCGCTGTAGTTTTTTCTGTCGTAGGAGCTCATGGCTATCCTCGCGTGCTGCCTTCAACTCTAGGTTCCGCTTCACGTTGCTGCCCTGGGCTACGGTATTGGCACGCCGAAGATTCGAGATTGGATTCTGGGGCCCTCCACTAGACATTCGATTTGAGGCTGACAGTTCATTGATTTGGACTTGCGGGCCCAAAAAGGCATCCTTGAACTCCGACGGATCGATGGGTGGAGGAGAGGGCTCCATGGCGCGAAAGCTATAGAGAACGATGCGAAATGCTCCCGCGACGCCAGGGTTTTTACCGCTGGAAGAAGTCAGGGTAAAATCATACAAAATTATACATGACTTATGAGGTCAGAAAGGAATTTAGAGAAAGCCAAAAAAAAGGTTTGAAAGAAGAAATCGGACAGCTCTTGTTTTTGTGGAGATGACCCGACGCGGCGGAAGAACACAGGAACTCTATGGGGACGGGGTTCTTTTTTTTTTTTTTTCCATACTTCGTCGAGTTACCCCTTTTACCGCATTTTGTTTTTCTTCCCTATCACTAGTATAGTTGTTAGTATACTAAATAATTCCATAATTATATCTAACTGATTCTCTTTCTACATATGTACATTGTATCTGCTCATTTCTCCCTACACCACCAGGCCAGATCTAAAAGATTCTATAAAGTACACTAAAGGTGATAGGTCACTACTCCGTACATTCCGGAACGGCCAAAAAGCCCTGTCTCGGAGCCCAAAGTACCTGATAGGATAATCCAAACAGGGGTTCTGATTGGCCAAATCGTCCGCCGTTGCCAATCTCCACTTCGGCAGTGACGCGAAGCTGGAAAGAGCTGTCTGACATTTATGCCCGGTCAAATTAACTTAGTACAAGTATGGAGTATGAAGTATTGTGTTGCTCAAAATTGTGTATCATCTTTTATCTTAAAATGGAAAACTTCATAATTCATTAATAATAGAAGATGGATATTAATTGTGTGACCTCTCTAGAAGGTAACGTGCAGCAACGCTTTAATTAGAATCATTGGCCACCCTAATTTATAGACCCCAGCCTAGTGCAAGATTCTTACACCGAAGATGAAGATCTTAGGATCGTATGATTGCCAGAAATTTAAGATCGGAGAATTTTTTAATCCTGTTTTTTGGGATATTTTTTGGGTTAAACCCATGATCCATTATCTCTTCCGCTCATTAATGAGTCGCCTTACTCCAAAGTGCTCAATGTCGATCGAGCCTCCAGGCATATATGTCATATTCTGCAATCCCAAAGCATCTGTTACTCTCACATTGTCATCCCTTTGCCGTGAGAGAGACATCACATGTCAAATTTCGGTCCCCAACTCACATAACTCTGAAGAGGTGAGGGGGGCTACCTTGCTGATCTAGGTAGTAGGTAACTATATTGTATCTAGATCCGTTGGCTAATTCGTTACCTCAGCCTCTGCCTCTTCCTCTTCCGCTGTCTTTTACTTCAGGGTTTAAGATCTCACGAAGAACCTTATTCGTCAAGGGCCATCACATTCAGGGTCGGCCGATGAAAATGAATGTCTTAAGTGTGTACTAAATTCTTGGGAAAGTGACGATGGTCGGTGGATGTATGTCGACGAGGAAGTGAGAACAATATCCCATTGTAGTACTGGGCAAGGTTGAAATGGGACCGGGGCACAGCTAGACACTTGGGACCAGCATCGGAATACTCGAATTACTCAAAACACATGAAAGCAAATGCCATTGACAGTAAACTAGTCAAAACTACCAAAGCTTGCAAACTGGCTTCCTATCGGGGCAACTAAACGCATCCTTGAACTCCCTAGAGTTGGCCATAGTTTCCTGTGACGGCGGTCAGCGATGGTACACAAGTAGAGGAATGCTTTGATGAGACTCACGATAATCCGGGCTGATTTAGGCGCATGCGGATCGTTATAGATCGCCTGCTCGGCCGCCTCCTTGGTAGTCTTTCCACACCACCAGTTACCATAGGATATGAAGAACAGCTGCTCTTTAGTGAAGGCATCCAACCCAGGGAGGTGGAGGTCAGGCTTTGCCTCATCATGCTTCTTCCATGCGTGGTATGATGCTGTCAACCCTCCAGCGTCGGCGATGTTCTCGCCCAGTGTCAGTCGTCCGTTCACGTGGAGGATCTTGTCCTCGGGACCATGGACGGTAAAGTTGGAATACTGGTCGACAAAGCATTGAACACGCTCTTCAAATGCTTCAACGGTTTTATCGTCCCACCAATTAGTGTAGTTTCCACTCTCGTCGTAGTGTCGACCGGTAGAATCGAAAGCTGAATCACATTGGTCGGTTAGATATCGATAAAGGGTTTGTAGGGAACTGAACATACCATGTGAAAGCTCGTGGCCACTGACAGCACCGAATGCACCATATGCCAGATACAGCGGAGCGGAAGGTCCATAGAACGCTGGCGGCTGCATAATGCCGGCAGGGAAGACGATCTCATTACCTGGCGGGTTGTAATAAGCGTTGACAGTCGGTGCACTCATGTCCCATTCGTCGCGGTTGGTGGGCTTTCCCAACTTAGACCATTCACCGCGGAGTTGGAACCTCGCCACGGCCACCTCATTCTCAAAGAAAGTGTCCTTGGATAACTCCAGCTCCCGATAGAATTTATTCACCTCCTCGGGGTCCAAAACATTGGGACTCTTTGTGGGAAATCCGATCTTCTGGACGATGTTTCCCACTTTCTCAATTCCCAATTTTCGCACATCCGGAGACATCCAGTTAGTCTGGTCCAGGGTGAAGATAAACCGCTCCTTGATATCGGAAACGATTTGATCGCCAAGTTTCTTCGACTCCTCAGAGAACGCATCGAGCACATAGAAACGGCTGAGACTCCACTCGAGCCCTTCATCCAGACGCCCAAGGCATTTGCGCCATCGCTCCTCTTTAGCCTGAGGCTCTTTGCCGGCAAGTTCATTCTCAAATCGCCGGAGAGGTTCAATGGAGGCATCCTCGATGACATCCGCAAACGCTTGGATGAGCTTCCACTGCAAGAAGAGCAGGATGGTTTCTCTGGGTGTATCTTTCAAGAGAACAGACAATGCCTTCATATAGGAAGGCGACCCAACAATTAGGCGATCACCTTTGTAGTCATGGGGCGCCAAAGAAGAAATAATACCAGCAAAGGAGATTTCCGGTATCAGTGCCTCCGTTTCCTTTACAGTAAGGGGGTTGTAGTATTTGGTGACATCTTCCTGGGTTTGGGTGTCCGGAGTCACATCCGCGAGCTTTTTTTCAAAGGCTACAACATCCTCGGCAATTTTGTCAAATCCATCTCCAGCAAGTCCTCGAACCACTTGCTTCAAAACAGACGTGTAGTCAGCCACGGTCTTTGTATTATTATAGTACTCTCTCGCAGGGAGTCCGATTTCACGAGGCGGCGAGATCATTATAACAACATTATCAGGGTCTCTATCGTCGGGCTAGAAGAAGTCATTAGTGGCGCCCATAAATTTTAGGCTGCATAGACTTACAGTGACACCGGAAGAAGCCAGAGCCTCGACACCAGCATTCGCCAGATACAACAGAGCACTGGTGAGTTGATCCTGCGCTCCTTTCACAAGGCCTGACTTTGCGGGATAGATGGTCTTCAGTTCATCCAGAATATTAATCAAAGGCTTGCTGCCCCGTTTGTTCACTGTAGCCTCGTCCAAGCAAGCATCGTATGCAGCTTTGAGTTTCTTGAAATTGTCAGCATCAGATGACTGCGGCGGTTCTGTGCGCTCCAAGATATGACGAAGTTTAGTCTGGGCATTTTCTTCCATGATTGTGCCTGCAAAAATCGATCCCTGGTCGGGCCGCATGTCATGGTGCTCCCTCCATCCACCGCAGACATATTGGTCAAAATCAGTGCAGGGATCTATGTTCTCATAGTTGGGATCGAGATTGTAGAGGATTTCGGATGCAGCATGAATGCATTCTTGCGACTGGCAAAGCGGGGGAGCCTCGGGGTGCGGGGACGTGTTCTTCTCAGCAGACGGAGAGCCTAATTATGAGGACAGTCAGGTTAGCGACGCGCTCTAATAGGGAGAAGGGACTCATACCAAGCGTAAATCTTAGATAGTAGGTAATGAACCCGATGATTACAAAGGCGCAGAGCCCTTTCCTCACGGTTCTCGCCCAGCAGGGGCGAGTTCTTTGTAGCTTGTTGTGACGGGAGTGGCTGGAAACAAAGCCATTGACATCGGAATCGTAGACCTCGTTTATATGCAGAAGCGGACCTTTCTCGGACTGCATACTGTGCAACGAGTAGTTGGAGTCACGTTTGCTATGGTTAATGAGGAGCTATTAGCACTTCCTCATGTCTGCCGGGCACGATGAAGATATACCTGAATGATGGCGGAACCGTTATTGAAAATACCGTACTGTTTCAAGAAGATGATGCTTATCCGAAAATCATAGATTGGGTCTCGGTGCATATTCCAAAGTCATTTTTCTTAGGGAGGAGAAGCTGGGGTCGGAATGGCGTCACACTCCTGGTGAACTCTTGGCGGCTCCAGCTGGGCCTAGGTTGCCCAGGGCACCTGGACATCTATCATATTGATGACTCATCGGCTTGCAGTACCCACCTGGGCAGCCCTGGAGGTACGGGCGACTATTGGGACCATCAATACATAACTCTCTCATTGGTTAATATTGCCAGGCAGTAATTTTAAAACCACTCTCACTTTCCAAGTACTGTGTTCAAAGTACAGTTATGCAGTCTATTTACCTCTCTAAGTGTATCATACTGCCTACTATATATATACTCTCTAAGTGTATTTAATCAATACTTTATAAGAGCATGCTCCGTATGCATGTTAAATTGAAGGATAAAGATATCCCGGTTTGGAAAAGAGAGATGATCTTATCTTCATAGGGTTTAAGATCGATAGTTGATCGTACCAAAATGAGGTTTTTTTTACCGCCTTTATGTATATCTCAAAAGACTTCTAAAAAGACTTCTTAAAAGGTTTACTAACAAGACAACATAAGGCTGCGAACGCGACCGATTATTCTTATGTAGAAATATAAGAGAAGTTGAAATTAGTAGACAGATTGAAACTAGTGTATATGCTTCAAGAAGACGGTGATGAAATAGGCGGTAAGGCAGTATCCAATGAGAGAGTTATATATCGGTGGTCCCAACAGTCGCCCGTACCCAGGTCCCGAGGTTCCGCCCAGGCCTGCATTTCAGCTGAGCAGGTGGGAAGCTGGAAATGGGCTAGTGTTATCGATCGGGTTCCAGCTCGGGTAGACTTGTAAAAACGTCGGGTAGACTTGTGACTGCATGATTATATAATATAATGATCTCGGGTATCTTGCAACTGACATATACCCAAACCCATTTTATTATATAATCTTTACTTGGCCAATCATACTATTTACATCTCTTTCTTGGCACAAAACCTACTATACTACGGAGTACATATCACCCAATATTATCTCCTAATATTACAATATATCGTATATTTCTTCATATATAATAGAAAGATTAATTATATGTAGTTTACCTCTTCATTATGGTATATTTCATATAGTATTTCAAGTGGTAGTCATAAGTTTACGTCTGATTTTTGCAAACCCCGAGTACATACACAGAAATATATAGTTGTATGTATTAAATAAATGCATAAAACATACAACCTATAGACACTCATTCCTAACTAATATTACTTAATTGTTACAATTAAAGCTCCTTCCCTGTTACTCCTATTGCTCCTTCCTAATTAATCCTATTGTACCTTCCCTATTAAAAATAGTCGCGACTTTACCTCTATGGTTACCTCTGTTATGAGTTTAAATGCTAACATGATTATATAATAAAAGGTTTTTGGGTATATCTCATACCCAAAAACCTTGTATTATATAATCATGCGGTTACAAGTCTACCCGGCCTTTTTGCAAGTCTACCCGAGCTGAGTGCCCGTTATCGATTAGCGCATTCCGATTCAGTTTCACCCTTTTTCCACCCCAAAGAATCAGAGCCAGAGTCTGTCAACAGCCTTTTCAAAGTAAAAAATCTGAACAGTTATGATCTGTCCATGAGTTGTTGTACACATCAGTCTTTACATCGAGAAACCCGCATACATAAAAATATGCCATGCAAGCCATGACAACTACGAGCCAAGAAGCTTGAAAGGTTCGATGGAGTACTAAAACTGGACCGCTCACACCGAGGATGTTGAACCCAGGGAAGACAACCACTGATGCTCTTTTCTGTGTGTGGCTCATTGTAGATATTGAAGACAGAACTTACGACTTGGTTCTGCGAGGTGTGATCTCTATGTTGTGTACGTTTCTAAGTTCTTCAGTGATGTCACCAACACTTTGTCTCCAATCATCGGAACACCTAGCAATTCATGGCAATATGAACTTGCTTAGCGTTACAATCCCTACTTATACATAGAACTTCGATTCCACGAATTATGCCTTTTTCCGCCACCTAACTAAAAAACTGAGAAGGGGAGAAATTTCTAAAGAAAAGAGACATCCAAAAAGGCATAACAAGGCCGTATAAGCGGCCGACTATTCTTAAGGTTAAATAACTGTATGCTCAATCATTGTAAAGATCTTTTTTGAATGGTCGATACTCGAAAGTATACAGCTGAATCCGATATATCATAGACACCAAAAATTATCGTTATAACCGGGTTTTTGTATTCCGGTCCTCACAATCCGGCAGGACGGACGGACCGCTGTCCAAAGATAGACCCATCAAAACGGCCATTAATAATTAACAACGGTCGTGGTTCTGCATGATTCATATTATTGGTTATTTGCTCCTTTTAACACTCGAAAAGAAAATCCGAACAAAACCGGTGTCTTCATCTAGGCTGATTTGACGAGCACTGCTCCGTATGCTGGACTAGGTATCAGCTCCGGAGCTATTACCCAGGAACTGGACCTGCTGTCAAATGTCGATCGACAAAGTTTAAATTGCCCATTCAAAGCCCCTGAGTAGTTTGGGCGTTAGGCGTTGGCTGGCCTGCAGTTAACTTCTGCGCTGATCACAGAGTTCCTGCCAATATACGGCGTACTCCGTGACTAGGTATGTTTGTATGTTGGCAGATGAAATCTACCACATAATGTTGGATGGTCTTTGAGAGTGGATATATTTTATTTATGGCGTCTGGGTTTAATGATCTTAAACTCTATAAAATAAAATTACGTGTGTTCAGTGTTGATTTGGGAATCAATTAGATTGCAAGATTTAAGATAAGATGTACAACATATGTACTCCGTACGTAGAGTTGTAAGCATGGTGATCAGGCTTAGAGCTTTGGTATGAATATTTTCCAGAAGCTTCTATTGTGCCAAAATGGTAGTTTGACAGGAGATGAGGATGTCGATACCTCGGGTATGCCTTCCGACTGCTAGAGAAATGGCACTGCACACGTGGGAAATTTCACTAAAGTTGCGTGTGGGGCCAGAACCAAATCTCAGGGGTTTGAGTATGAGTTATCTTTTACATTAATAATAAGCAGCTAGTAAGGAGTGGAATTCGACCCACCGGGTGCTCCGTACACGTAGTGGATATTTAACCGGCAGAATCTGAGATGTTGACAAGTATTCTTGGGATTCCAGTTAAATGTGACATGGCTTTTGAGAGGCTAATCGATCCCCACACGTCCATTTGACGAGTTCCAAAAGGATCGCCCCCGGCCTTAGCAGCACGACGGCGTGGTGAGATTGCCCGCAATTGATGAAAATTGTGTCTTGAAACTGGGGGCTGCGAACCGCTCGATTGGGGCAATCGGTCCTTGTTTCAGACTCTCTTAGCGGGCCTAGAATGCTGGATGTTGCGAAAGGAAATTATACAAAGTAGTCACGGTCTACCGAACATCTGTTTCTCATGATTGAGCGACTCAGAATGTGCTTGATGGCGTGCAAGTGAGCGAATGTTGGACTGGAGCTCTTTAATTGGTTTGTGCGGAAACCCCCCTAGCTGTAATCCGGTGTTAGCGTTAAGTCCGTTTAAACCTCGGCAGAACTGTGGTTATGGATTTACTTCAGTTGGCTTGAGGAATCCAAATATCAAGGGGTTCTAGTAAACGGAGCTAACACCTCTGTGGGAAGTACCTACCGAGTAGGTTGTAGAGAAGATGAACAAGACGCCTATAGTGATCCAACCAGAGCCTTACTTTGCAGTGTTCAACCGGGACAGGAATCCGCAAACGTTTCAGGACGCCCTTGCATTGGCCACTAGCACGCCCATGCGAGTTTCAGACTCTTCATGTCGATCGCTAGAACTTTGCATTCCACATTGGCTTGGCAAATACACAACTCTGGACTCAGTATCCGTACGGAGTACGGAGTACCTCCATATTCCGTACATTGTGCACAGAATACCGTGTCCTTGTTTCGTTTTGGGTACTTTGTAGGCACAAGTTTCCATGCCATTTTTTAAGGGAAGAAAGTAAAAAAAAAAAAACAAGTGAATTGTTCCAGAAAATCTGGTGATTGGATCAACGCGTGGGTGTAGCCGCTAATAATAGTGCCTAGGTGCCACTTGATGGATCTCTGGAATTTTTTCCCTCTCTCTTTGTCTCCCACCAGACTGTAAAATATTTAACATCAAAGTAAAGTTATCGGTAAGAAAACAATCGATGAAGAACCGAACTGCAGTATCTGTTTGCAGTTAATGATGAGTTTTCAACTTGTAGACGTTGCAGATAGGGGTCAATCACCCCATGGTGGATCGGCCTAGCGGGCCCCTAAAGCCTTTGTATTTCAATACAAAGAAGAGATTGTCCAAAGAAAATGAAAGAAAGAGCAAAAATCCACGGAAATGACAAGGGAGAATAAACATATCTCCATTGATATTCCTTCTAATATTCCATTCTAGAGAGAATACCTGAAAATACTAAAGATACCGAATGTTGACAAAAGCTAAAGTGAAAGATACCGAAATAAATATACGGAGTGCAAAATACCGGAATATCTGACAGGAGGTGATCACCTCCCCGCCTGACTCGTGGGACGGGAGAGACGTACGACCAGCCTTGAATGCGCCATTCCATTTCTTCTATTTCTCGCCCCCTCCGGAGAACCCGGCTCTCAGCTTCCGAAAGGTCCTTTTGTCCTTAGAGTCGGGTAAAGCCCATATTTGGAACTTTGGAACGTAATCTCGGCTTCCCCCGTTACCGCGAACGTCTTTCCCCCTCAAGCTCCCTGTTTGGCCCTCGGCAGGCTGACTTTCTGTCGCTCGTCCAAATTCGGCGCCTGTCTCGGAGGATAACCTGGTTCGATTGAAAACACGACCGTCCAATTCGCAACGGAACGTTGTCGATAGGTGTGGGGAACAACGGAAGCACCGATCGAACCTTTCAAGCTTCTGCCTATCACGTTGCACACCAGTCATTCGACGTTGGGCTGGACTTTAGCAGAAAGGGGAGGATTTGTGCGTTCCTTTTTGAAGGTATGGTACATCTACTACCCTGGGCGGAGAGTCTAGTCGCATGTCAAGTCCGGTAGAGTCTAGTCGAGTCTTTAGTCTCTGAGCTTCGACTGGACTCCCGTGTGGCGCAATTCAATCGCATCCCTGACTCAGTTCAAACACACGTCGTTGATGCGTCGAGTCCCTTATTAAACCAATTCAGCTTGCAATGAACCGTTGCTAACCACCATCGCGCTAGGTAGTTTATCGTCACCGGACGTAAAACATGGGTTGCTTAGTTTCGAAGCCCGAGGAGGCTGATAAGGATGCTTTCCAACGCAATGCGCGCATTGACCGGACTATCAAGAATGACAAGAAGACGCTGGACCGGACCATTAAGATCCTGCTATTAGGTAGGTGGTTCTCGGTCGTTCGTTCTCGGCTCACTTCAGTGTCGCGTTGCTGACGAAATGCTCAGGAGCGGGAGAGTCTGGCAAGTCCACTATTATCAAGCAGATGCGAATCATTCACAGCCGGGGCTTCCCCGAGGAAGAGCGTTACCAAACTCGTGCCATAATCTACTCGAATATCATCGTTGCATTCAAGGTTTTGTTGGATATCATGAATGCCGAGGAAATTGATTTTGAGAACGAGGAAAAGATTAGGGTACTACTCACCCTTCTCCCCAAGAAACCGACCTCAGCTAACGAAGGCTGAAAGCCCTTTGCGGACCTATTAGACAATACGGACCCAGATGTAGGGTCCGATGAAGCCTTCTCCGATGTCGAGGTTCGCGATGCGATGAGAGCGATGTGGAAGGATAAAGGTGTGCAGAAGGCCGTTGTACGGGGGCATGAATTTGCTCTCCATGACAACCTGCACTAGTAAGTCGAATTGGCGATAAGTTACATGAACCTAGGCTAACGAAACTCAGTTTCTATGAATCTCTCGATCGCATATTCACCCAGGGCTGGCTTCCTGATAACCAGGACATGTTGCAGGCTCGACTTCGGACAACGGGTATTACGGAAACTCTGTTTGAGCTCGGACAGATGAATTTCCGCATGATGGATGTTGGAGGACAGCGGTCAGAGCGGAAGAAATGGATCCATTGCTTTGAGGGTGTCCAGTGTCTGTTGTTCATGGTCGCCTTATCGGGATACGACCAATGTCTGGTCGAAGACCAGAATGCGGTAAGCACGATTTTTTCCCAAATTTCCTCGATCGCACCGCTAATAGCATTCCACAGAATCAAATGCATGAGGCTATGATGTTGTTCGAATCATTAGTCAACGGCGAATGGTTCAAGCGCAAACCAATCATTCTATTCCTCAACAAGATTGACCTGTTCAAAGGAAAACTCGCCATCTCCTCTATCTCGAACCACTTCCCAGATTATACTGGCTCTGACACCGACTATGATTCCTCAGCACAGTACTTTGCAGACCGATTTCGTGGCATCAATCGCATCCCAGACCGCGAAATCTACATCCATTATACTAACGCAACTGATACAACACTACTCAAGGCGACCATGGATTCAGTACAAGACATGATCATCCAGAAGAATCTGCATACCTTAATACTATAAGGCAGAGGCCCTCAAACTCCCGAGGAATCCCCCATGACCAGCTGTCTATGACGAAAATTTTCTTTTTTTTTCTTCTCTCTTCATTTCTTGTTTCTCAAGCTCTTCGGCCTACCAGTTTCTTTCCGGTTGCATTTCAGGGCGGCTACTTTTCGTTCACTCATTCGTGATCATTGCCATTTCCCATTCTTTTTTCCTTTCTTTCTTGTCTTCTAACGAGGCGTCTTGACTAAGAGGTTGTTCTCTGCTCACATCATTGGGTCTATCACGTTACATCCAAAAGCCCATCCGATTTCGCCAGCTAATGCCCACGCTTCAGTTTAGCGACTATGTCGTTACCATCCCCCGTTTCTCTTCTTCTTTTTGGCTTAACGCAGAGCGATACCATTTGTTTGTCTTTGCAGCTGTGTTTACTAAGGACTGCTCTGTATTATCACAATCATTCTGGGTCTTTATTTATTATAACTCATCTCTGAATGAACTCGATGTCCAGCTCTTTCATGAGCAATTTCTTTTCAATTTTCGGGTTCTAATCTCAATGTACTATAAAAATAATAGTTAGGTGTAGTTGTCAGGTTCTCAAATTGCTTACCATCGCATACCTTGCTGTAGACCACACGCCATGGAATATTTCTCCCTGGCTACACTACATAAAACCCTAGAATCCAAGAATAAACCAGATGACCCGACAAAATCACACAGTAAATATGCATAGAAGACAGGTTTCTTCCACATCCCGTCGAATCACGCAGAATGCCTGTGAGCTTGTCGCCTTAGGCATCAATCTTACATAACATCCGCATGATCAGTGACCCCGAGTTCCGGGCCGACTGATTTCGCCTCCGATTCAGACTCATTCACCTCAGTGACTGAGTTATCTGCCAAATATGTTGTCAACATCCTTACGCCGGGCGGCATGGAAACCCATGCCGCTTCCCGGGATAACTCGCTCCAGTCAAAATCTTACTAGCAGCTTGCTCGGCGCAACCCGACCTCTGCACCAACACCGGTATTCCTCCTCATCCTCCAAACCGCCCGTCCCGCCCAGCGATGGCTCCCGACGAATGGACACCTCTGCCCCGGCAAAGGGGGTCAACTCATCTAGCGAGAAAAGCAAGGCTAACCGCCGTCGGGGGAAGGACAGCTCTGCCCGTAACGGATCTTCAAAGTCTAGCCAACATGCGGCATTTTCCAACCTCCCAAGTGTGCCCTCGACACAGCACCGACAGCCACATGGTGAGAGCCCAAACCCAAGCCCGCTCCATATATGATTTTTACACTGCAAAAGAGATGACCTGAAGCTGACTTTTTTCTTTTTCTTTGTTCGCTACTAGATGTTCATGTGGCATCATTCTTCTCCATCCACCGGCCAATCTCGGTGACGACCACTGTGCCCCCGACATCGAGCACCGATGCCTTCGAAGCGATCTTCTCGTCAAAGCGGCCGCTGAAGAACGAGCCGGAGGACGTCATCTTCACTCTTTCTTCGGCCGTGCAGTCGATGGAAACTGGCCCCCAGGGCATCTCAGAGTCCGAAGACCAGTTCCGCAGCTTCAGCGAACAGGACGGCGAACTCCGTATGCTAGATGGCCCCGATGCAAAGTTTTCCGTGGAAGAATTCACTCGTCGTCTTCGCCCATTCCAGCCTCCTCCCCCGCCCGTCCCCATGGACACATCCGCTGCCGAGACTGCCGAGTCCACTGATGCTCAAATCGACAACGAGTACCAGACCTACTCGACCGTCCTGACTATCCGCGAAGCTCGTCACGCCGACGGTCGCAAGACCTATGAGGCACACACGGGACCTTTCGTTCGCAACGGAGAGATGGAGGACCCGTCTGATCTGCGCGACGAGATCTCCATTGAGGCGCCCTCGGATTCCACCGCAGGTATGACATACATGGAACGTCTGCGCAACAATCACACCATGTATGCCATCAGCACCATGAGACGGCGCAAGGCCAAGATGAAGAAGCACAAGTTCAAGAAGCTGATGAAGAGAACGCGTACCCTGAGACGGAAACTCGACAAGTAGAATTGTGCTCGAAGTTCCCCGGTTTTCTTTTGTTCTTTTTGGTATCAGTTGCATCTTGCCTGCATTTTGGGTCGAGGCTAGTCTTGTGAGAGTTCAGGGCATATATCCTTGATTTCATGCATTTTTCTATTACCGTCTCGTTCTCCCCTACCTATTCTCTCCCGCCTATACTCGATCAAATATCCACACATACCTCTTCTCCCTTGGTTTTTTTTTTGCTGCAAATAGCTGTACTTGCGCAGAAGTAAGTGCAGTGTTTGGTTTCTATGATATGTGGACATCAACTCTCCCCATGCATTGTGGGTAACTTAATAGATATTGATGACTCGGTTTCTGTTATAGCGCTGCTGTTTTCTCTGATTTAAGTGTCTTTATTTATCTCAGCAAGACTAGGTAGCAATAGAGCAGGGAATGTCTCGATTTCAGATGATCAATCACCTCATCTAAACTTGCCGACAAAATCCCGACACCGAGCCAGATCCATATTCTAAGAATACTGTCAGTGACAACACAGTAAGGCTGAATGCACAAATGGGGATTTGCTGCCCTACCTAACCAAAGCTAGGTAGTGAAGGCCATGCAATCAAAAAAATTAAGCAATCCCGAGATAGAGGAGGTAGATGTCCACAAGGAAGACGAGGGACGGGAAGTAAAGAAACAAGAAACTCCTTACAGCAGACCCTGCCTAACTTCCATAATGGAAGAGAGGACGGAGACTCAAGTCCCGGATCAGCGAATTTCATATAAAGTACAGAGTTCAGCGCGGAGTCATGCAATGTAAAGCCAAAAATCCAGTATCTACCCACACCTGTCCACCGAGTCCAGGACGCATGCTTGAACAGATTCCCTGATTCCACATCCACCCAGTCATCGAATCTTCACTCTCAAATGGGCTGAAATCGATTTATCACATTCCGATATCATCCAATCCTACACCCGCAACAAGTTTATCATATCAGGCTCCCCGGCCGAAGAGGCACATTGGCTTGCGTAGGGGAAATGTTGAAAAGGCTCACTCGGGAATGAACCAAGAATCGCGTAGGTGCAGTCCATGGGGCGATTCGAGGTCCAATTACCGGGATGCAGCGGGACGTCTTTTAGCAGTGTGCTTTCGAGCGGGAGTTCATGAGAAGAGCAACAATCAACCCGTACAGACCTGCGAAGGGGGGAAGCGGTTAGATGCGATTATACATTATGGTATGGAGAGCAACCACGACTTACCCAAGACTTCAGCGAAAATGAGAATCAGAATCATTCCGACATATAGTCTAGGCTGTTGAGCTGTTCCACGAACACCCGCATCACCAACAATACCAATAGCGAAACTGCAATCCGAGTTAGGAATAAAGCTCTAGAACATTGGTAGACATCCTGGGTCGTAAACTTACCCCGCAGCAAGACCAGCCAGACCGACAGACAGACCAGCACCAAGCTGGATGAAACCAGTGTAGAGAGGAAGCATCTGGGTCAAGTCGTTGGCGACCAGGACCGACACGACAAGGCCGTAGATACCAATGATACCCGCCATGACAATGGGGACAATGTCTGGAAACCGAGTCAGCTAATTGTTGCCATAGGTCCTTGCGCGACGCTAGGAACATCTCAATGCCAGATCGGCACAGCTATTGTGAAGATCGACATACTCTTAACGATCAGGTCGGGGCGGAGGACGGCCATGGAGCAAACTCCGACACCAGCCTTAGCAGTTCCATATGCGGCACCGAAGCAGGTGAAAACGATAGCGGAGGTGCAGCCCAGCGCACCAAAGAAGGGCTAAAGGAAGAAACATTAGTTACCATTCCGATCCTTAATGAGCAGGTGGATGACGTGGAGGGGCCGAGACACGGGCGATTGACTTGGTCGTGCTCGAGTGTCGGGATCTAGCATATAACAAGACTCACCGCATAGACGGGGCTGTCAAGACCCAGATGTTAGCAATTATGATCCATAGATTATGTGAATGGCGGTTTTGATAGCAAGGTGTCGATCAGAAGCTGTCGAGCACCCAGGGGCTGGAGGGAGGTCTGGCTGACGACTTACCAAAGTTCGGTTGCCATTTTGACGAAAGACGACCCGACGAGGTTCTCGTTGAGTGGTTTGAGCTTTGAAAAGAAATAGAAACACCCGAGGTCGGCAAGCTCAGTTGGATGCGGTCGGGGAGGATGGAGAGTCCAGAGGCTTGGAGGTCGACGGCAAACATGCTGGCCTCTCTGGGTCACGTGAAATGTCTTGGCATATCCACCGAGACCGGTATTGACTACAACCTATGTGACATGTATACGGAGTAATGTAAATTCAGCTGTGATGGGTTTGTTCAATTGGTTATATATTGCATTAATGTATATGTCTCATGTGTTATACAGTTTCGAGGACAACTCTAGATCCTGGAATGTTCAGCTTCGTGCACGACTCCGATGCCATCTCTCCTTTGATGGGCTGCGAGTAGGCAATGGCCTTCTCAGACAATGCTCCAAAGGTTCGAGGTAGAGAGATGACCCCACTGCTGTCTTCATCCGTTGCATGTGTCTCAAGTTCCATGGAGTCAGCTACCATTCCAAAGTGATAGCTGATAGGCTCTTCCTGCAAGTCATTATTGCTCGAAACACTGCCCTGTGCCCCAGTCGGTTCTACTGAGACAAAGAACTGAATGTAATCACCTGCAGTAGCAACCTGTGAAAGGAGAGATAGATCATCTACAGTAATCCCCTTATCAATAGAAGGGAGTGTGTCCAACTGTGTGGCATCAGGGTCGAAAACTTGACTCAGTGTGATGAGATCATCTCGGTTGGCAGTCCCTGAGAAACTGACTTCTGGATCCAGCGAAAGAAGGCCTTGCTTTTTCCCCCATCCACCTCCGCCGCTCATGACACGGTGCAATTTCCCGCCTTGTTGCAGAGATTGGATTAAGCGATCATGAGTAGATGAACCTGAATCAGTCACCTCCAAGTCAGGTTTCTCGACAAGCGCCCATACGGATACACGCTGGTCAATGATCTTATGTTCTGCGATATAACGCGGAAGCTCCCTCTCGAGCTCTGACGAAGCAGGCATTGTTTCCGTTGACGTCACATCCGTCGATTTTGCTAGTTGCCGTAAAATGTTTCCCATGCTAGTCATGACTCTTCGTCGTTCAGTCACTGGATGCAACGGCAATTCCAATGCGGTATCTACAGCCTGGGAAGTGGCTGTAACCATGCAGCTTGTGAGATCGATCGAACTGTCCAAAGTATATCCGCTTGAGGTTCTATCCCAAATCCAGCGTGTACCAAAGATTGTTGTTTCTCTCCCATTGACAAATATAGTGTTCGCTAGGCGCAATCCGATCTCGTGCGCAGGTCCCTTGCTGGTTTGACCAATCACTTTGGGTTGGAATGAAAACAAGAGATTGGTTTCCTCACTGGCAGAGCTTCTAATGAGACGGGCTGGTGCAGCTTTTGCCTGGACACCTGATTGCCCTACTACCAGAAGCGACAGCCCTTCGGACTCACTTAAATTTGTGCTTTTGGATGTAGTATTCGGGAGTGCGTCAACCACCGCTGTAACGGCAAAGAGGGTATCGTTCTTCGGGGAGTTTCCATAAAGGCGAGTGAGAAATTGCGACAAGAAAGGGCTAGAAGAATCGAGCCAGTGGGCAAAGCTTGGAGTGACGAGGAGCAGAGGGGCAGAAGCGGGCGCAGCTGATGGGCTCACAGGCCCTGAAGGAAGACTGGATAGAATATCATCTGGGGTCTTTTATTGTTTAGCTTGAATTTCAAAAGTGCAGATATGTTGATATTGCTCACTGTCTCTTCTGCTGTCTTCGTGAGCCATGTGTATGCCAAAGGCCGCCCATCTTTGGCCAGGTTCTGCGTCGCGTACCATCTATTTGCGCGACCGAGGGTTCCAGGGGTTTTGCATGAGCTCAGAAGCTGCCGGCGGCCGGAACTGAGGGCTACCCTCATCTGTTTGAATCTCAATGGCATTGAGATATCAAGGTCAAAGCTGGTCCAATTAGGAAAACGCGGAAGTCATTGCGGAGGACAGTGGGTCAGTCGCGGAACGGAACATCTGTTTACACCGTGCTCGGTACTATGTAGAGATCACTGTGTACAAAATACGAGATCGAAACGCAACATGCTTTGAGCTTCGGAATGATTTGATCGAAGATGAGCTAGGTTTAATATTGATACGGAGCAATTGTGTGTGGATGAATTCAGCAAGAGCCTCCGCGGAAGACTGCGGAGCATCGCATACGTTCCACTCTATATATTTTGTGCATTCTACCATGTTTTATCTTTCTAGCCACTAGATTGACAAGGGAACCAGCCATCCAAAGGAACAACTCTGAAATTTACTTGAAAATTTTGTAAAAAAGACGTGACAATTCTGCATAAGCGGCGAAATCTCATTGTTCCCCTTATAATACTTATGCTTCCAAGCTCTAGGTGAATTTGAAATATTGACCATGCAGTGAGATGGTCATGGCCGTCCGATAATAATGATGCATCAGCGAAATCGATTGTCCTTGTCGTGCGAAGTCTGTTGAGATGAGAAGTGCTGCTGTGACTAAATCTAACCATGCTCCAACTGCGTACAAAAGAATATCTCGTGAATACCCAGCACAAAGCCTCGAGTGCCTCGAATATCAGAGGGCCTTTCAAATAACGGCATCCACTGAGACAAGTCAAACAGCCACAGCACCAGCTATCCAGGTTTATCCCGGTGAACATCTCGCTGGGGTAGTTGTGGGCAGGATACCAGGAGTAAAGCTCTGCATACCCCCACAAAGCCTACAGCCCAACCCAACCCAACCCACCAAATGGGCTGGATTTTGGGCCTTTGCTTCAGGCCCCTCGGTGGGCCATGGACCGGGAATAAAAGCCCATAGGGCCCATTGGGGCCCATAATAGGCCCCCGACGTTAACCAAACAACACAAACATGCCAATTCATCGTAGCTGTGTAGTTAATGGATTTTTTCCTGGGTTTTTAGGGTATTCAAATGTACCAGAAGTGTTACTACAATTTACCAGAGAAAGCGGTGATTTTATCAATATAAATCTCTTCATACTAATACTCAGTAGTCCTCCTAGATGCGAATTCGTAGTCGAATTAGATATTTAAGGGCGATTTTATATAGAATTTTATAAATCTGGTATCATTATACTAAAATCAGTACAATGTCTACTTAATTTCTACTTCTTACTATGATAAATATTTTGGTACATGCGTAGAATAGAGTCATTAATCAGCTACTTTATGCGTGCCAAGACTGTATTTGTGCGTGAAAATGGGCTTTGATGGGGGCCTTGTGGGCCCCTATTAATGGGCTGTGGGTTGGGCTAATGGGCCCGGGGCTTGGGCCCATTTGTGCGTTATGCAAAGCTCTAACCAGGATGTCCCAAAAAAGTACATATATCTTCCAACCGAAGCACATAGGCGTGAATTATCCAGCCCCAACACACCAGACGCCGAGGTGTTAAGAGCCAGGATGCCTGCCGCTTACAAGCCACCAGAGAAGTCGAAAGGGGATCTAGACCACTTGTCACGACGTCTTACTAGAAGGGTCGCAGGACCCGGTGTATAGAACTATACCACCGAGAGACCGGAGGTAGAGAGTCATGTGACCTCGCTTACCCGCGCATAACTATACTAGTAGAACTCGGAGTAATGTTAGAAGGCTCAGAGTTCAGTTTGAATACATATAGTACTAGTGTTAATGCTTCGTAGTAGTATTTGTATTATATAATACTCCTTTCACTCTAATCAATTAAATAAAGACCTATCCATAGGAGGGTCTTTATATTCTGAACTCTCTATATCTTTCGATCGGACCGTTAGGGGTAACAATAGCACCGGCATACTAAACCCGTATAGTAACCGAGTAAGGCTAAGGACTTAACGACGATATTATAGAAGATAACTTCGATATTAACCTCGAAGGACTAGATAACCCTAAGAAGGGATATAGGAGAGAGTAGGGAGGCCTAGTAAGGATTACTAGAGGGTAAAGTGACCCTATAAAGCCTACTAGGCCCGCTATAGAAGCTTTATCTACTAGCGTAGTCTAAAGGATAGTACCTTCGACGTAAGAAGAAGACGAACTTAAGGCCATAAGAGCCTAAGTATACTACCTTACCGAGCTTATAGAGTTAATAGAGAGATAATCCTAAATAGAGGAGTGTATTACGAAGATCACTATAATAATAGTAATACTAGCCCACTCTATACTAAGAAGGACCCTACTAAGGGGCCTCTCCGCGAGCGATACTAAGGACGATAATAGAATAATAGTCGACGTACCATTAGGATACTAGGTTATAGGTACGAAGTATCCTACCTACCTATCTAATATTAGTAAATACTCTAAGAAGTTATTCTAAAAGTATAAGATCTAGTAAGCCTAGCTTAATAACTACTTCCGATAATACCCTTACTACTTTATAAATAATATTATAAAGATTAGCCGAGGCTTTAAAGTACTATAAGGAGATATAATAATAGTATAGGAATCTTATATAATATAGGAAGGAGTACCTAAAATATACTTAGAGTTTACCCGCTTTATATAAAGTATAGTAGATAACCCTTAAGTCGACTAAGAAGCTAAAGAGTAATAGTATAGATATATATAGAGGCTAGGAGAATTAGTTATAATATACTCTCTCTACCTAGACTAGATAGCTAAGAATATATATATTCCCCCTACTAAGGAAGCCTATAAGGACCGCTTAATTATAAGGGTACGCTTAGAACTAAAAGTCGAAGAACGATATTAAGTAGAAGTAGATCTAGACTATACCTATAGTAACCTATTAGTATAGTATTAATCCCTCGAATCTAATATCTAATCCGTAAAGAAGGCTTAACTAGGTTTAAAGTAAGAGTACTCTAAGCTAGAGAGGATAGAGAAGCCTACC